>JACEGR010007089.1:0-53275 GCA_014170235.1 Listronotus bonariensis
TTTAAAGAGCTAATAGGTAAATGAGTTCTTTTAAGTTTGCCAATTTTGGTCAAACAGATTTAGACTGGACTGGAGTTACGGGACTTTTTCCAAAATAATGTATTCAGCTGTTAAAAAAATCTGACCCTGTACTCTGTAACTCGATAGAAAAGAAATTTCCTGAAATTGCCGTATGATTTTTAAAAAAATCTTCTCTATTGAGTTACAGAGTGCGGAGCTGATTTTGCTAAAATAAGCTTACACGTTTTTTTTTTGTAGATAAACTATGGGAAATGACTCTGTAAAAGTAAATCTGTCAACAATGTAAACATTCAGGAAATATGTTTATTCTTAGTGCTCCCCATATAGCAGCACTGCATTTTTCTCGGTTTTAACAGGAACTTTTTTGGTGTTCTTGGAAAATTAAAAATGTGAGGTTACCATGATTACTAAGTTAAATGCTGACCACTTAACAGTAATTTAATTAAACATAAACCTATTAGCCCAGTTGTAAAAAAATTAATTTCTTTTGCACTCCATTTTGAAAAAAAGTCCCGTAAGTCCAGTCCTCTCTACAAAACAGAACAGAGCAAAAAAAACATACGCAGTATCAATAGTAAACACAAATTTGCATGTTTATAGGTCCTATACCCACAATGGTTGAAAATATAAAATTTCTGGTAAACTTTAATTATATAAACAATTTCTCGTAACGACATTATTATAAATACAGAGATATATATATATATATATATATATATATATATATATATATATATATATATATATATATATATATTTTGCAACTAATTAAATTATTGACATCAATTTGACAATCTCTATGTCTTAACTACGTACCCACGATATCTCTGTGTGGTCCAATATCTATTGCATTCCAGCTAAAAGAGTACTCTGAAGGCCAAAGAGTAAATCCTTCATGATGTTTGCTGGTTAGCACTATATACCTTTAAAACCAATTAGCAAATAATATTTGTAATTATTTAAAATGTATTTTATTTAAACATTCTTCAAGCTCCAACAGTTTTAAAAATTTGAAATAACGCTTACACATCTTATCACTTATACACTGAGCACCAGCAAAGGCTTAAGTCTAGTTCGTTGTTCTGTTGCTTAAGCCTTCTTTTATCTTTGGACAAACCACAAAGGCTAAAAGCCTAAATACTAACGTACCGTGGGTGTCTTAAGCGAGGTAAGAGTGAATTTGTTGACACGGGACTTAAATACTTGAAGATTTGTGGGGGAAGGAAATGACCTCCGCGGGCAGCAGGTTCCACATTCTAGAAACTCTAGGGATATTGGACTGTATAGGAATGCATATGCGCGGTACCACGAGTTTCTCTGTTGGGAACCGTGAGTGGAGGAACTATATTGGACAATGCTTCAGAGCAGAAGCCATGGAAGTACCTATAAAAATGCGATAAATTCCCCACAGCCCGACGATGGGCAAGAGAGGGAAGCCTTTCTGTAAGTGAAGGATCATTAATGAGACAAATAGCTCTTCTTTGAATGGAATCAAGAATGCTTAGGGTTGTGAGTGACGCCATGCCCTAGATACGAGAACAATATTTCAAGGGAGGTCGGATTTGGGGCACATACAAAGTGTATAAATTAGAGGGGGAAAATACTTTTTGGCTCCAAAGAGAAATCCAAGTTTTTTTGAAGCTGCCGTGGCTATAGATACAATGTGTTTATGCCAGTTAAGGTTACTTTCAAATGTGACGCCCACAAGATTGAAGGTGTCTTTGCTCTGTAAAACTTGGCCGCTCATAAGTAGAGGATAAGTATTTGGTGACTCTTTTCGCGACAAGGAACATGATTGTGTTTTGAATGCATTAAAATGGACGAGATTTTTGACGCCCCAATCCAATATTAAATTAAGATCCTGCGAAAGAGATATCTGCATCGCTCTGCGTTTGTTTTCCAAATCAGGTTTAGTGATGGGTTTAGGAACCTGAAAACTGGAGTGAAGGGTACTATCGTCGGCGAAACTATGAATGGAATTAGTTGTGGACGAGAGAAGGTCGTTGATGTGAAGAAAAACGATGTTGGTGCCAGAACTGAGCCCTGAGGCACTCCAGCATTTACTTGGTGAAAGCTTGAAGAATGGCCGTCCACAATAACGGATATACGTCGATCAGATAGATAACTAGAGAGCCAAGTACAGAGTTTAGTTAAAAGACCATAGGAGGGAAGTTTATTAAGAAGTGCGGCATGCCAGACCTGGTTAATTTTTAGCAAGTAAAATGTTTAAATAGAGCATATAAAAAAGCATAAATCTTGGAATATTCAATTTTCTTATCTTTATTTTGTCTTTTTTTAAACCAATATTAAATATTATTATTTTATAATAATAATTATTATTTATTCCATTACAACGTATAATGTATAACGCTAAGTGATATAAAACTACACACGACAGGTTTAAAAGCTTATACAGTGTGTCCCAGGATAGTTGTTACAAGAGGAAAAATGACCCAAAAATTTTGGACAGAAAGTTTTGAGCTGTTACTGTCATCTTGGTCACCCGGTATATTCCGCCTTTACTGAAAACTAAATCAAGCAACAATAATTTTACATTTACTTATCTCTGCTCGTTCTATGTGTGCTCAGGTTTACACATAACTCTAGAGTTTAGAAGTGCTCCATTTTATTTACTACTCACTTGGCTCCTGCTTTAACAAATAATTTAGCCCATTGGGTAGCATTAAAGAATTCGGCTGTAAAATCTTTTGCAAATTCTTGATAGGTAAATTTGGGTGGAAAATTATCCTTCACATATTTGTTAATTTCTGGTGATACTAAAATTTTAAAAATATTAACTTAAATATGTAGTAGACTTATTTAAAAAAGTTAAGACTACTGTTAGGTACTACTATTTTTTTAATTTACAAATAATAGCTTTGTTCGCGGGTTTGATTCTAAACCGGTTCTGGGACTATTCGCATGCTCGGTGAAAAAGCAGCGTTCGCGGTTAGTAAAATCCTGAATTTTAAGTAACAGTTCTGTGTTCGCGAGTGACAATGGAATCAGTTCGTTACCGGTTCGTAACCTGATTAGCAGTCCTGGGATTTTTGTTGAAACTAAAAGTTCAGTTCGGAATTTCATGCGCATTGTCGACATGGTCAGCTGTTTTCTGTTTTTGTGGTACAGAATCAAACCGTTATATTACAGTTAATTTGTTTCTGCCACTTTTTTGCGGGTTAATATACCTGTTGAATGTTTTTTTATATTTTGTGATTCTGAGCGTATGTAAACAAAGGATTTTTAATTGTATTCCGTATGAATGTATGTATGCAATAAAATAAATAAAGATTTATTTAAAAATATAGACAATATTACAAGATTTTACCATTTCTTGTTGTTTGAATTTTATCTTGAGTTAAATACAAATACTTATGTTAAAATCGAGAGGAGGCATGGAATCCCTCCTTTTCCGCTGAGACCTCGAGTGGCATTCGACAGTATAACAATTTACCTTTTTGTTTGAATTTAATTTTTTGTGTAGTATCCAATTTAACCATAAAATATCCTAACCAAAAGGCTAGGTTAGAATACATCCACAGCTGTATAGAAAATCGTTCGCGGTAAATAAAATTCCGAACTAATAAATAACTAGACATGCGCTTTAAAACAATTCTAAACCAGTTCGGTTCTGGTTCAGAATCGGTTCATTACTAGACCCGCGAACAAAGCTATTATTATAAAACATAATTCGTTTGTTAGGAAGGTGCGTTAAAGATCTTTTCACCAAAGATGCCTCTTAGATAAATATTTTTAATAAACTATAATATGGATAAGAGCCACAATAGAATAGTCGTAAAAACAACTTTTAAAAAGCTCTTTAACTTTTTTAACTGTCGAGAGTTACGAGTATTATGTAAAAATATTTTTAATTTGTATTTTTCACTTTGTTGCAGGTAAATGGATTTTACGAGAGATGCAGAATATTTGTAGATTATCGGTAAGAAAAGATTACAATACCTTAAATGCCTGAAAATAATTTTAAGAGTAAATTTCTATTTTTTTTTGTGAAGAAAGCAGTGGCGTACTGTATATATTTTAAAAATCTCCAGTATACATTTTGTTTGGACGCCACTGGTGAAAAAATCAAAAATCTTTTATATTAAATAAGGTCCATTAGTGCTTAGTAGGCTCATGTCAAATTTCACGAAACTATTTAAAACAATTTTAAAATGATAATAGAAAACGATTTTTCTCTCACAATTTTAACACCTGTAGCTTAAAATTTAAGAGGATTAGAACATATGTTCATATGAACTTTTCTACCTAAAATAAGCCCAAAAAATTACATCCTATATTTTTAAACATTAACTTAATTACACTCTATATGAAAATCAGTGATTTTTGACATCGAAAAATTGCTTGAATTTCTACAAAGGCAAACTGTAATAAAAAATATATATTTTTTCCTTATTTGTGGTGTAGGAGAAACTAAAATGTAATAATAATATGTGGAAGTCAGACCAAGAAATCGTGTTCACCGGTGTTATGTATCAGTGGCATTAATACAATAAAAGCATAAAAACATTTCCTAACCTTTAAAAATTACTTATTAACATATTTTTTAAATTATAAAGAACACCGGATTTTTTCTGTCCAATTCAATTTTGTGTATTTAAGTGGATTTAAAATCTTGCCGACCCTACTGTTACTTAAATTGAACGCCACTGTTATGAAAGTAAAATAGTTATCTGTAAAGAAATATACCGGATGATGCATCGCCGGGCGGGACATAGGAAATCCCATGTAATTTTTAATGGGGTCAATTATTGGCTCCCCTAATTATTTTAGAGAAAATTCTATTAAAGTTTATTGAAGAGCATGCAAATTTACGTCCATGGTAAAAACTTTAGATTTTTCGGTTAACCCGTTTGCTAAGTTAGATGCTAATATATTTTTAAAATTGTTACATTATTATCGCTTCATATTTATGAACAACAATAAAAATACTAGTTAGCGTGACATAACGTTGTCATTTTGAAATTTAGTGCTTTATTATTATCATTATTAGTTTAGTTTAAGCTTAACTTAATTCGTTTGTATAAATACAACCTTAATCTTTTCACTGTACGATTTTTGATAATAATAAAGCACTAAATTTCAAAATGACAACGTAATGTCACGCTAACTGGTATATTTATTGTTGTTCATAAATATGAGGCGATAATAATGTAACAATTTTTAAAAATATATTGGCATTTAACTAGCAAACGGGTTAACCGAAAAATCTAAAGTTTTACCATGGGCGTAGATTTGCATGCTCTTCAATAAACTTCGATAGATTTTTTCTAAAATAATTAGGGGAGCCAATAATTGACCCCATTAAAAATTACATGGGATTTCCTATGTCCCGCCTGGCGATGCATCACACGGTATGTAAGAGTTCATGCATATCGTTAAACCTCGCCCAAAGTTATATTTCGTATGCAATTAGAAAAAAATAATAATAATGAGAAAACTTCTCCTCCTTCCCCCTTGATGAGATTTGCTTTAATCTTCCCCTTCAACCCCTAATCTCTTGTGAGAGTTTTTGCACAATCTCTCAAATTAAAATTGGCTTTTTGTTCGTCGAAAAAAATTCATTCTTTCATCATTCCACCATGCATCACGTAAATTATGGACGCCCCCTTAAGAGCCAAGCTTTAACTTTGACTTTTTAACTTAAAAATACGAGCTTTTAATCAATCGTAATTTGTATGTCATTTATCCTAAATGAATCGGTCATTTGAGAAACAGCACATGTCAGTTTTAAACCATTTTACAGAAAATGAAAAAAACTGAAAATCTAAAAGGATAGTTGACTAAATTATTTTTAAATAATTAGCATTAAAAACCTGCCCGATTACTGACAAAAATACGATAATATTTGAACCTTAAAGAAAAATAAGTAAAAAATATGGATATTTGAAAATACGCGACATGTGATGTTTCTGAAATGAACATGAAAACTCAGCAAATAATTAATAAATAAAATGAATAAAATATTTATTACATTACAATATTAAAAAAAAAAACAATACTAATGGTCTTCATTTTCAGTTCTTGTCCAATTTACTCCTATTATCTCTGTATAGAAGTCGTGGTGTTCTTTTGGAATGTATAAAAAAGTGGCTTTATGTCATCAAGTTTTTTGAATTTATAGGAACCTATCCTTGTGGATAAGCTGGTTGTTGAACAGGGGTAGGAAGTTGTAATAAGTTGGAAGTGGCAAGTCTAAATTTATGGCTTGTAACACCATCTATAAAATTAAACGCCTCAACTACCCCAGGTTCATTTGAAGAATATCTAAAATGCGTAAAGTTCGAAATTTGAAATGTACATTTTTGGGCCCTTGGCACACCTCTACCAAGAGATTCAATGGACAAAATGTTTTTTTATAGAACTTCGGCCACCAACTTTTAAAATCAGCAATATCTTTAGTTTTTGCAATTTTTACAACATACTACAGCACCTTTATAATTAATATATTCTTTACCTTTTAGTCTTAGCATTTTTTACTATTTCACACTTGTATAACTTTTTTTTCCTTATTCTGTGCTAAATTTATCAAAGCATTATCACTTTCACTACTTGTAGACGCCATGTTTTACAATAACAAACAACAAAACAAAAAACCTTACCTACTTATAATGCTTCGAAAAAGAGCACATGTCACCGACTTGTGTTGTTACTAAACAGAATTAAATATTAATAGGAGAATAAAATCGTGCAATATTATCAGACAAGTGATGTTTCTGTATGATTCGATGTATTTATTCTTAAATATGGAATTAACAGTATAATATCACAAATGGCCGAAAATATGACATGTGCTGTTTCTCAAATGACCGATTCATACAAGGTCCGGAAATAGGATTGAATTGTTTTGAAAAGATTGCCATGGAAGTATTGTTTATTTGACAAACGTCAAATAGTGATAAAACTGAAATTTACTGTTGGAGATTTTTGTGTTACAATATGGCAAAATTGGCCAAATAATTAACGAGTCTGTGCTGTAAAATCGTTTATCCTGACGCAGTTTATTATGCAAACTCAGAGAAACTTTCGACGTGAATTTAATTTACCAGTGCGTGCTAACGTTTCAACAAGTAATGCAAAGCCAAAGTGTTTTCTACTTGTCTTTAAACACTTCCTCAACTGAAAGAAAGAATTCGTAAGAGATATAGTAAGAACGTTTTAAAAGTGCAAAATTCGGTACCCTTTGAAAATAATACAAAAAAAACATAAAAAAGGCCGCCTGCAATCGGACTATTTTATACAAAGGCACCGCTATCCTGTTACAGAGACGCGCCGATACACTATGGGATAGAAATCAATATTTTGGCCAAAGAGCAACTTTGCAATTTTAATGGTTCATGCTGTGTATTTCAAAGTAGATACTGATTAGGAATACTACCGAATTAACCAAACAAGCGGACATTTTAGTTTATTTTGTACAATAAAAAATAATAATGTTAAGGGGGTGTAAATTTAATATAACATATATAAGTTTTAGGTTTCCAAAAAGCATTTGTAATAATTTATTAGATTTTTCAGTAAAAAGCACCTTATTTTAAGTTAGATTGGTAAGTTTCAGAATTTTGACCAAAAAAATTCATTTCTATCCCATAGTGCGATGACCAGCTGCATCAACCGGCATATCATAAAGAAATATAGCAAAGGCGGCTGCGAAGACAAAGCTTATGCCAATTTATTTTCTTTAAACTTTTTGAGATTTTTTTCTTATCAAAGAGCACCGAATTTACATTTTTAAACTATTCCTTCTATACATTCGATAACCATGAACGTAAATTTACCAAAGCGTGTTAGGTGCCATTTGTACTCTAATTTGCAGCAGTGTATTGAAGAAGACGGTGGTCATCTTAAGAATGTGATTTTTGCAAACTAAAAATGTTTAAGTTAATTCCCAGAATAATGTTATTAATTAATAACAATAAGTCAAAATATATTTTTGGTACCTTTACAGTGGCCCATTAAAAACGTTCAATCCGATTGCCGGACCATGTAATAGTTTTCGAAAGGTAGGGTGTGAGTTTTTAGGCTTGGTATGGTATAGTAATGGAACAAATAAAATTTGAAGTCACTAACTTACATTTGTTTTTCCATCGATACCAAAACCATTCAGAATCAATACTGGGGACAGAAAACACGCCCCAGTGGATAAAAATTCCTATTTTTGCTTTATCATACCATGGTGGAAGAGGTCGTTTGTCCAAACTGTCCCAGTTCGGTTTGTATTTTGCACTATTTACATTAAATATAAATAAAGTACCACATAATACCAACCACGCAATTTTACCCATTATTTTGAGGCTGAACTTATTACATTAAAAATTAAAATTATATTTTATTATAACCATTTAAAAGTTTTATGCTTATTATATATATATGATAATATAGTATCAAGTTACCCGTACATGTGTTGAAACTACTTTTCAAGTTTAAATATAATTGTTTATGAATACAGTTAATGTGATAGAAAAACTGATAAATTAGTACCAGAAAAACATAGTATCGTGTTTCGTCAATAGTTTTTGTCTAATTATGTCAGTTGGTAATAGTTCGATATAGCGGTTTTCGCTATTATAAGAGATTTTGAAAAATTCTTTTCAGGGGTTTCTATAGGTCGATTATGACACAAATCTGTGGGCGCGTTTTTCAAAATCCATTTCTATAATTTATTATTAATATAAACATATTTACGGGACGGTGGAGTGAACAGGGGTGCTGGGTGGGGACGAAACAGTAGAAATCCTACATTAAACGCCCAAAAACAGTATTTCACAGTACACACCGCACTTTCTGTTTACAAAAATGTCCAAAAAATTGTTTAAAAAAATTAAAAATAAATAATAGAACAACAATCCCGTCATGGCTGTCACTGCATAAAAAAGAAGAGTTTGCAAAGAATTGTAAATGTCTTACGATGTTGCCAAATAAAGTGAGAAAGTGTCAATAGCTTAAAAATAAGGAAGATACAGGACAAAATTCATATGAAAAATTAAGTTATTCCTTCTTCCTATTATAATTTGTAGAGAAAAAAGGAAAATACCTAAAAATAAAGAAGGAGGCATTTCTACAAAAAATACCATTGTTTCTCATGGAAATGGTGGATAATCCCCGAAATGTGTGGAAAAGTTTTTCAAAAAATTTAATACTTTTCAAAATTAGTTTACATTTTTCATGTGCCCCGAGTGCAGTGTATTAATGTTTTCTTGTGTTTGACGTTGGATTTATACCGTTTTGTCCCCACCCAGCACCCCTGTTCACTCCATCGTCCCGTAAAAATGTTGTTATTAATAATAAATTATAGAAATGGATTTTGGAAAACGCGCACACAGATTTGTGTCATAATTGACCTATAGAAACGCCCTGAAAAAGAATTTTTCGAAAATCTCTTATAATAGCGAAAACCGCTATATCGAACTATTACCTACAAATTTTATTTTAAACAATTATAATGTTGGTATTTTTTTTTTAATTATTGGAAAATATGGTTACAAGGTATTTTTCTATGGCTGTTAAAAAATGTATACATTATTAATGTAATTTTAAATAGGTTATATGGCTTATTACCCACGGCCATTTCCAATGCTCATTAACCACATCCATTACCCACGGCCAAGGGGCTTTAAACATGCATAAATACGATATTTGTAGTCAGGGCTGTTCCTAGGGTGTCTCGTGCCTTGGTGCAAACATTTTTTTGGCACCCCTACAAGAACACCTTAAATATTTTTTGGAGAGATAAAATGGGTTTTCGCTTAGAAATAATACTGCTTTCCAAAAATCAAAACCTTACTTCGTAAATAGCGCCCTTCATTTCTTTACTTTTCTTTTCTTACAGAGTTGCGCCTTGGTGCCTTGCACCACTTGCACCACGCGGTAGGCACGGCCCTGTTTATAGTGTAATTTGACTCTTTAGCCAATGTAAAAGACTTTAATACAGTGTGGACGTAACTAGTTTCCTCCTGCTTTTGTAATCCAATTTTTTCTTTCTTTCGTTTCACACTGCTGGAATAAGTCTCTTGAGTTTCTAGGTGAGTCTCAGATCGTTGCTCTTGATATATCTAAAGCTTTCGACCAAGTCTGGCATGACGCATTTCTTAATAAACTTCCCTCCAACGGTCTTCCAACTAAACTTTGCTCTTGGCTCTCCAGTTATCTTTCTAATCGACGTATATCAGTCATTGTTGATGGCCACTCTTCAAGCTTTCACGAAATTAATGCTGGAGTGCCTCAGGGTTCAGTACTATCACCAACTTTGTTTCTTTTTCATCAACGACCTTCTTTCTTCCACAACTAATCCCATTCATAGTTATGCTGACGATAGTACCCTTCACTCCACTTTTCAGGTTCCCAAACCAATCTCTCAACCCGACTTGGAAAGCAAACGCAGGGCGATGCAGATATCTCTTTCACAGGATATCAATTTGATATTGGATTGGGGCGCCAAAAATCTCGTCCAATTTAATGCATCCAAAACACATGTTCCTTGTCGCGAAAAAATCATCAAATACTCATCCTTTTCTTATGAGTGGCCAGGTTTTGCAGAGCGGGGACACATTTAACCTTGTGGGCGTCACATTTGAGAATAACCTTAACTGGCATAAACACATTGTATCTATAGCCACCGCGGCTTCAAAAAGCTTGGATTTCTTTTTCGAGCCAAAAAGTATTTTTCTCCTCCCAATTTATACACTTTGTATGTGTCCCAAATTCGACCCTCTCTGGAATATTGTTCTCATGTCTGGGGAATGGCATCCCCTACAACTCTCAGCATCCTTGATGCCATTCAAAAGAAGGACTGTTCGTCTTATTAATGATCCTTTACTTACAGAAAGGCTTTCCTCTCCTGCCCATCGTAGGGCTGTGGGAGATTTATCGCTTTTTATAGGTACTTCCATGGCTTCTGCTCCGAAGAATTGTCCAGTATATTTCCTCTACTTAAGGTTTCCAACAGAGAAACTCGTGGTGCCGCGTGCGTATGCATCCCTATACGGCTCAACTGGACAGACCCCCAACTTTCCACTTTGTTCGTTCTTTTTCCTGAGAGAGTTTCTAAAATGTGAAATCTGCTGCCCGCGGAGGTCTTTTCTTTCTCCCCAAATCTTCAAGTATTTAAGTCTTCCTTTTCTTGCCCATCGTCGAGCTGTGGGAGATCTATCGCTCTTCTAAAGATACTTTTACGGCTTCTGCTCCGACGAATTATCCAGTATAGTCCCTCTAATTGGACAGGCCCCGAACTTCCCATTTTGTTCGTTCTTTTATCCCTAGAGTTTCTAGACTGTGGAACCTACTGCCAGCGGAGGTCTTTCTTTCCCCCAAATCTTCAAGTTTTTAAGTCCCGTGTTAACAAACTTCCTCTTACCCTGCTTAAGACACCCACGGTACGTTAGTATTTAGGCTTTCAGCCTTCGTGGGATTGTCCAAAGATAAAAAAATATAATTTGGGTATAACTAATGATAGAACATAAAATACTTCTTTGACGTAAAAATGATATTTGCGACTAATTAAGATGGCGAATGGTGCCTGATTTGGATGGCCATCTTTTCGAAAATTATAAAGTTGAATGTATTTAAAATGGTATTGTCTTAAAGCTTTTTAAAACATCTTTTTAATGGTGATACTGAAACTAATATATAGGGTAGGACAAAAACTATACAGGGTGTCCGAAAAGTTGAGGTCATAAATTATAGTGCGCAACATCTTCAATTGCAGTTAAATTAATCCTTCACATGGTTTCCCACACATACTATTGTTATTGTTATTAGCATAAATTTAGTCAATTTTGTTTGAATTTTAACCTTAAATTCGGCTATATTTCCCCCTCTTTGTTTTTTCAACCTGTTAGACAGTGGTTAGACATCTTCCGAGGCCGCTAACAACCGCTGTGAGCTGCTGTAAGACTGACGTCATTTATTTGTCAAAAAAATGAAAGTGCTTACATCTGCTGTAAGCAGCTAACAAAAAAAATATCCATTTATTTTAATGACGTTTAAATTTAGAATTTAAAAAATCAGTTATAAATTTGGAACTGTTGCCACAGTACCACAGTGACTTGGGCAACTAAATAACCCAGAACTAATGTTTTTTTATAGGTAAACGGCAGTTTCGGAGGTCGGGATTAAAACAGGGTGACACATTTTTTTCATTTTATGTATGCATTTTTGTGACACAGGTGGCAAATTTGACATTTGCTTTGACAGTTTGATTTTTTCATCTTTTTTCTTCAAAAAGGTATACCTTATTTAAGTCGATATCTTGGACCGTTTTTTATATAATCGCATTTTAAATCCAAAAATACATACATCATTTAGTCTATAATGAAAAGTCAATTTTTTAAAAAAATTATGTGGTAAAATTAAAAATGGTGTTTATAAGCCTCCTATACTTAATAATACAGATAAAAGGCTGTTTTTAATAATGTCAACATATTTAAATGAGTTTAGTAGATCATATGTTAGCAACTAATGGAGATATAATTTGGTAAATTCTTTAAAAAAACGACATCAGGTAGTACTAATCTACATTTGACAACAGTGTCGATATCTTTGTTTAATGTCACATGCTCAAAACCTTATAGACACCAAATTCGGTAAATGCTGGATTTTTACTTACCTCAAAGGAAAATAACTTCATCTATAGGAATGCAATAGTTATTGACTAAGACAAATTGGAAAGTAAACAAAAATATTAATTTACACATATTATAGAAAATACGAAACAAAAACATTTTCATAAAATTATTTATTTTTTGGCCAAAAAAAAAAATATACAGTTTCCTTTATCCATTTTAATAACATTTTATTGCATTTTTTACTATTTTTAAGAAGTAATTTTCAAAACCCAAGCAGTTTCACTCTTCACTGTAGCCTTGTCGGGTAGTTTAATTTCAATTTGATTATTGTTCACCATCCATTTTAATTTTCCACTATGGCCCAATAATGAAACAGAAGTATCGGCGGTCTTGAAGAGGTCCACAACAGATCCCAAAATGACTGTATTGTTGGAGGGCCATTCCAAATTAATGGCGTACACAGCATTGTCTCTGGTAGTGTACCTATAATAAAAAATGTAATAAAAACCTTATTATACAGGGTAGTTCCTAAGTTATAGACCAAAATTTACCTAGAGAATTGTGACGGTAACATATTTTGATTAAACTGAACTAATCTTAGTACAAAAGTTGAAATTAATCTAAGATACAGGGTGTCAAAGTTCAAAATATATACAGGGTGTCCCGTAATTAATTGGACATGGGTTAATGTAGGATACCTGACATGAAAATAAAGCGTTTGAGCTTAATATCGCTTAGCAAAATATTATTGGTTTTCGTTTTACAGGGTGTTAAAACTAATTTTGTGAAATGTCTCGGAATCCAGTGGACAGATTAAAGTGAAATTTGGTGTACTCGAATATGATATCTTTTTTGCCATTACCACTAGATGGCGCCACATACAATAACATTAATTGATTAAAATGGCCATAACTTTTTGACTTCCCTGTAGGCACATTTCATAGTGAAAATAATAAAACAACATTTAATTTCTGGTCAAAAAAGGTATACTTCTTTGATCTCCAAAAAGTAGACCGATTTCGAAACAAACGACTTTTTTATTAAATACCCGTGAGGAATTGTGGCTAAAGATTGTGGAAGGAGTCAATATCATCAGGGCCCAAAAGAATCATTATTTGGAGTCAGGCAAAATTTAAATAAAGAATAAGATAATGTCTCCTAGTGAGTGGTGAACATTTTAAACGTTTATTATAATCAATAGCCCTCTTCTAACTTAATCAGTTGCTAATTAAATTTTTAGAGTGTTTGTGCGCAACCTAATAAAAAAGTCGTTTATTTCTGAAAACGGTCTACTTTTTGGAGATCAAAGAGATATACCTTTTCTTGACTAAAATTAAATGCTGTTTCATTATTTCTGCTCGCAAATGTGCATACAGAGAGGTCAAAAAAGTTATGACCATTTTAATCAATCAATGTTATTGTATGTGGCGCCATCTAGTGGTAATGGCAAAATAGATATCTTATTTGTGTTTGTAATCCCAAATAGTAAAAGTACAGCAAATTTCACATTAATCTGTTCACTGGATTGCGAGATATTTCACTAAATGTTTGGTAAAAATTAGTTTTAACACTCTGTAGAACGAAAACCAATAACATTTTGCCGAGCGATATTGGGCACAAACGCTTTATTTTCATGTCAGGTATCCTACACTAAACTATGTCCCATTAATATATACATATATATATATATATACAGGGTGGCCCACCATATTCGACACGGTCTGTAGCTGGATAACCATAGGGTTTTTTAAAAAGTAAATACTGAAACATATGCAGGTCGGATAAGGCCACAGTATAAAATTATTTTACTCTATACAGGATGTCTCAAAAAAGTGTGACGTATCAAAGTTATATTTTTTAAATGGAACACCCTATATGTTATGACGGTTTTAGATTCTACATAAAAAAATAACTCAAGTTTGTTTATAGTATTAAGTGTCTAATTTTATTCGTTTTTGTGATATTTGATTTTTTTCGAAATGCAGAGGTGCAATTAAATTAATTTTATTTTAACAATATAAACCCCTTAAACCCTAAAATTTGTTACAAGATTAGGAAAAATCTGCCTTATTATACGTAGGTCATATCGAGATCATAGATTATACAGGGTGATCAAAAAATAATTTCAATTTTTTAGAAAGTCAAATTGCAATATCTCTCTTATTTTAAATGGAACACCCCTGTATTTTTTATACCACATGATGACAAACCAAATGCTCATTTAAATGGTGTATAGGTTGCCTATACCTATCTTTTATACTTTTTAAGTAAATTCCGTTTTAACATATTTTTATTCCAAATGTCTATTTAAATGTAAGTTAATTTTTAGGTGTTAACTGAAGGAAGCTACATACACTACTCTGAATTTCCCTAAGACGTCGCAAACTTTTTGCGCTTCTCTGTATGTACCATGCGAGTAAAATGGTAAATTATTCAATGCTTTTAACACAAAAAAAGGTATACTTGGTAAGAATCACTCCGAGTAACCGTTTTCTAGATATTCAGTGATTCAGTTATTTAGTGCAACCCAAAAATGCCTTTAAACAGGGTATTAGCCCAAATAACAACTGCTTCTTCATAAACGAATAATGTATAGTAAGAACATTTTAAAAGCGCAAATTCGGTACCCTTTGAAAATAATACAAAAAAACATAAAAAGGCCGCCTGCAATCGGACTATTTTATACAAAGGCGTCTCTATCCTTTATAGCAAAGCGCCGATACACTGTGAGATAGAAATCCATTATTTTGGCCAAAAAGCAACTTTAAAATTTTAATGGCTCATGCTGTGTATTTTAAAGTAGATACTCCAAACTACATGTACACAAAATTATAAAAGGATATGACGACTTCTATTGGCGTAATAAGAAACTTGAAAATGTAATTTTAAGTAAACATAAATATACGACAGTTAATCTTCTTAGTTTATTATTAGCGTTGTTTACTAAAAAAGTAAAAGACTTTAAATAATAAGAGCTATTGTTGTGTTTCCGATGCAGTCTCGCGAAGTCTCGCTACTTTTGTCAAAGATTTTTTTACCTTTTCTTTATCAGTTTTTGTACTTACAATTGCCTTCTACTTTTTGCTACTTCTGAGTGTAAGCACAGATACAAGATTTTGTATAATTTACAAGGTTTTCATATAAAAATTTAATATGTTTTGTCCTACACTGTATATCCTAAAGATAAAGCATTCTGATGAAAGATATGGATTCTACAGAATCTACCCAACAAAACAATTTTTGTTTTATTTATTTTATACGTTAAAAAATAAAAAAGGTTGTGGAAGATGTATCTCTATTACGCTTCTAAGAATAATTTAAAATTATTTTTCAAATATGGATGGTCATATTTTCGAAACTAATTGAGATAGACACATTAAATGTAGTATTTTATAAAAGCATTTTAAAAGATTTTGGTGGATGATATAATATTCAGGGTATTCCATTTAAAAAATCATACCTATTGTCGTACCCTGTATATCATATGAGATAATAATCATCGGATTACTGATTGGAATACTACCGAATTAACCAAACAACCTGACATTTTAGTTTATTTTGTACAATAAAAAAATAATAATATTCATATAATAAGTTTTAGGTTTCCAAAAAGCATTTGTAATAATTTATAATATTTTTCCAGTAAAAAGCACCTTATTTTAAGTTGGATTGGTAAGTTTTAGAATTTTGACCAAAAAAATAACTTCTCTCCCATAGTGCGATGACCAGCTGCATCAACCGGCATATCATAAAAGAAATATAGCAAAGGTGGCCGCGAAGACAAGCATGCCTGATTTATTTGCTTTAAACTTTTTGTGATTTTTTTTCTTATCAAAGAGCACCGAATTTCCATTTTTAAACTGTTCCTTCTATATTTATCCATATACTTTTTGGTTGCACCAAACCACTTATATGCAAATATTTTCAAAACGGTGGCTCAGAGCCATTCTTACGAAGTATACCTTTTTTGTAAAAAAGAATAGGAGAATTGGTAGATACAGAGTAGCACAAAAAAAGTTGGGACGTTTTTAAGAAATGTATAGCAGTGTAGGTGGCGTCATCAAGTTAACACATAAAATGTAAGATCAGATAAATAGCTCATACGAAAAAACCTTTTAATACCAAGTTTCATTACAATATTTAAAATGCAATAAATATTATCGAAATAATTTAAAAAATATTTTTTAAACTTTGACACTTTATTTCTTAGTTATTGTCAACTTTTGTACTATGGTGTGTTTAGGTGAATCGCAATATTTTAACGTAGCAATTCTTCCAGTTGACTTTAGGCCCATTACTCAGGGACCACCCTGTATAAGAAAATTTAGGTCGATTTATAGGTTAACAGCAGTCAATAAAATTGACTATACGCTTACCAGTTCATCATATAAACGTTCTTAGCTATTGTTCATATGATAGACATTGGGTAAGAGATCTCACACAACTTTTTTTTACCGTAAATTATCTAAAATCCCTGGAAAACCAAATAAGGTTCTTTTAATATTTACCATACTTTTCCGTTGATGGTATCATTTTGAGCAGACCATGGTTGGCTACCGTAAATGGCTTCTCCATTAATATCCAACCAAGCACCAAGCTGAGTCAGACGTTCTTCAAAAATTGGATTAATTATACCATCTTTCGTTGGACCGACATTGATAAGGAGGTTACCTTTAAACAAATTGGTCCACATATTAAAAAAATATTAATTGATCCGACAGCTAAACAGTGCATTTCGTTAATTTACTTTCCCTGTCCTCTTCTATTTTTTCAACGGATAAATTTAAAAAAAAATAATTTTGGGATATGAAATTGATCTACTATAATATTTTGGAGTAAAGTTAACACAAAATTTGAAGATGGCTGCTGGGCGCTATCTTGGAAAAAAAAAAGTTAAATAAAAGAGAGGTATTATGGCACCTAATTTCAAAGCTGCTGACGAGTACTTTATAACCTTTAAACAAAAAACTCAATATCTTTACCTACTACAAAAGGGCGGTACTTTAAAAATTGCCAAATACTAATTTGAACGGTCATATTGCCGAAAGTAATAAAGTAAGATGTGTAGATTTGATTTTTTTTAATGAAGCACCCTGTATGTTATATTAGCATTAAAAGAGCTTAAAGCAAATACCACCTTGAGTTTATCCAAATTTATAAGTTTCGGAAATATGGCCCTCCAAATCAGATAATTGAATAATTTTTAAAGTATCACCATTTTGTTGTGGGTAAATATATTTACTTCATATTCTGGAGTCGTTAAGTACTCATCAGGAGCTTTAAAACGATGTGATACATAAAGAAAATAGTGCAAGAGGAGAGTAAAAAATACTGGAGGACCTTTTTTTTAGTCCTCATTTTTTCCCCAGTGCTCCTGCTGCCATAGGTACGCCACTGCTGTTAATTTTACTCCAAAATTTAGTATTTATGCAACAATTTTATATTCCAAAGTTTAAATTTTTTAAATTTATTCGTTTAAAAATAAAAAGAATGGGGGCATTAAAAAAAATGCACTCCATAATGCAATGAATTATTTGTTTATAATAATTTATTGTTCGCTAAATGTAGGAAGATTTAACTTGAAAAAATAATTTTTTGTCATAAATACGTTAGAAACAAAATAAAGGAGTTTCTAAACAACGTTAGTTTACCTCCACAACTAACTGTTCTTGCTAATGTAGTAAGAAGTTCTAATGGAGTAAGATACTCATTTAGTTTTGCATTTCTTCTAAATCCCCAGGACCTCTTGTCAATGGTCATGGCATTTTCCCATTTCTTTTCTTGAAGTGTACCTGAAACAAACGTTTACAATTTGTTTACAGGTGTTATTACTGATTCTACTATATTTTTACTTGGCTTTTAACAATTTTTATTATTAAAAAAATGGATATCCCCTTTAAATGTTCTTTAGTTAAATACAATTTTACGAACATTTTTACATAAATAAAAGTTTTTACTGTCCAAATGTCTAAGGCAAGGCGTATATTTAGAAACGTATAGCGCGTGCAAAGGGCCGCGCGATTCGAGAAACTAGCTACTACCAGAGACAAGAATGAGACGAGTAACTGATCCTAACAATTTGTCCATTGTATTTATCTTTTTCTGGTTTAACGCAAGTTCCAATAAATATGTCTTCGTCTTTCATCATGGCAGGCTATCGTAGATGGAGCAATCATCGCTTTGCCCTGGTTGCCAAGTTGTTTACAATTGCTGCATGTAAACTTAAATGTCCTTTTTGGCTCACATCTAATTAAGAGAAAGAAAATATACCATGAATCGAATATTTTTAACTTGACAAACCGTTGCCGCAGGCAGTCACGCCGAAATGTTATTGGATATTTGTGTTTGATATTTTTCAATGGCCGATTTGTTTGGACAGTTTGTTTACATTTTCTGTGATTTATTGTGTGTTTCGTGGTTTTTTACCTTTAATTGGACTTTGAATTTTGACTTTTATTAGTGATCACAGTGTATATATTAAATTTGTGCTTTTTAACAGATAATTTAAGGTAATATTGACATGGTTATCTGTAAGAAAAAATCTTTATAAAAACCAAATAAACAACATTTTTAATTAGGTGTGTGTAATTATTGAAGTAAACCCCAATATTTTATAATAATAGGAAACAAAAACAAGTACCTAACATTAAGGGCAAAAATAGCACAGCTATATAATTTGAATTTGGCGGGCAAACGATAAAGTCGACTCACGCGCCATCTGCGTTTACCTTCCTTGAAGACAGACAAGGAAGGCCCAGCAGCTATCTCTCTCTCGGAAAATTTATTTACATTTAGTTGCTCGTCTCATTGTTGTCTCTGCCACTACCACAAAATCGACATTTATTACGGCGACGCGACTCACGTCGCTTCGTGTTGCTTGTCAATTTTCCCTGTATAATTTATTTTTATTAACCGACTTTAAAAACGATTATTTCATAAGTCTTATTAAACTGGCTTTACCGGGTCCATTTTAAATAACACAAAAAGCAAGAGTCCTCTTATTGAACCATAATCTTGGTCTGCAGCTACTTTGATAAGTTTCTGTAAAGCTGGCTAAACTAGTCAGTGGAAAGAGTCTTGATAAATAACATGAAAAGCAGGAGTTCTCTTATCTATCGATAAACCGAGAATCCATTTCGTATATTACTACAACAGTAAGAAATTATTTTTAATAATATTATACATATTATTTATTTCCCATAGGTACAATTTTCTCTCTCTCTCTCTCTATTTTTTTTTCTTGGTTTTGGTCCCTTCAGGTCCAATTCACCACTCTCCCCTTCCGGACTATGCTTTCCAGGGCTTCGTCGGCGGAAAATCTGGATAATCGAGCTCGTAGCTCCCAGAAATTCCAAAAAGAAAACAAACAATTCAACAATCGATGCAATGCATAAATTGTCGGCTGTAAAACCAAGATCTGCTACTGGTGTTACGTATAACCATCACTTTCACTACTGACAGTTCCCATGGCACGCCCATCTATTTCCCGCCATTTGAGAAATACCTCGTGTTCACCACCAAACAGGATACCATCAACTTATAGGAATCTTCGCCCACAGCGCTTAGATCCAGAAGAAAGATGCCGTCAATTTAGCGTGAATCTTTCCCTGATCCCCGAAGGTCCGAGGTCAAACAAAGAGTGAAGGGTACACTTTTCCTTCATCTATAGATTTTATCAAATTAAGGACTTGTTTCCATTTAGTCTTTAATATAAAATAAAAAGTAATATAGATAATGTTTTTGACGGTACCTGGATCATATCTGTCACTGCAGGTGTAAAAATCTCCATGATGGCAAGGAATTCCACTACCCCATCGGTCATTGGCTACAACTTCGTCTTTTACTGGACTTTCGTTATACAACCTAAAAATACAATTAGTGTTTTTTATACTTTAATATTTTGGTACATTTTTTTCCTCGGGCTGTTAAACTGCAGTAAAATAAATAATTTGGAGAAAGTTGTTATAAGTTATGACACGTATATAAATATTTTTTGGTCGTAGGAAAAATATTGTACATGACTCGTGAAGAGAGTGATTTTCACCCTCGTGGTATTGTCGAACTCGCCTATCGCCTCGTGCGACAACATTTCCACTCGTGTGAAATATATCACTTTCAACACTTGTTATGTAATATACTATTATTTACCATGCTAAAAATTCTGTAGATCGCCAATAGGTGTCGTTAGCCTCCCAGTCTCCATCTGACCATACAATTGATGGTTTGTAGTTGTTAACTAATTCGTGCAATTCTGGTATTATTTTATTGTCTACGAAGTATTGGGTGTTGTACCCGGTGTTTTTGTCGGCAACATACATTGGATTGAACCATTCATACATTGAATGATAAAGACCAAATTTTAGATTTGCTTTTCTTACAGCTTCACTTAGTTCCCCTAAAAGAAATAAGTAGAATACTTAATTTGTTAGTTTTTTTTTCTTTTGACAAACCACGAAGGCTAAAAGCCTAAATACTAACGTACCGTGGGTGTCTTATGTGAGGTTAGAGGGAGTTTGTTGACACGGGACTTAAATACTTGAAGATTTGGGGGAAGGAAAGACCTCCGCGGGCAGCAGGTTCCACATTTTAGAAACTCTAGGGATAAAAGACCGACAAAGTTGGAAGTTCGGGGCCTGTCCAGTTGGGCCGTATAGTTTATCTGTTGGGAACCTTAAGTGGATGAACTATACTGGAAAATTCTTCAGAGCAGAAGCCATAAAAGTACCTATAAAAAAGCGATAAATCCCCCACAGCCCGACGATGGGCAAAAGAGGAAAGCCTTTCTGTAAGTGAAGGATCATTAATAAGACGAATAGCTCTTCTTTAAATGGAATCAAGAATGCTTAGGGTTGTAGGGGACGCCATGCCCCAGATATAAGAACAATATTTGGGACACATATAAAGTGTATAAATTAGAAGGGGAAAAATACTTTTTGGCTCGAAAGAGAAATCCAAGCTTTTTTGAAATTGCGGTGGCTATAGATATAATGTGTTTATGCCAGTTAAGGTTACTTTTAAATGTGACGGCCACAAGATTGAAGGTGTCTTTGCTCTGTTAAACTTGGCCGCTCATAAGTAAATGATAAGTATGGTATGACTCTTTTGCGACAAGGATCATGATTGTGTTTTGGATGCATTAAAAAGGACGAGATTTTTGACGCCCCAATCCAATAATAAATTAAAATCCTTAGAAAGAGATATCTGCATCGCTCTGCGTTTGTTTTCCAAATCAGGTTTAGTGATGGGTTTAGGAACCTGAAAACTGGAGTTAAGGGTACTATCGTCGGCGAAACTATGAATGGAATTAGTTGTGGACGAGAGCAGGTCGTTGATTTGAAGAAGAAACAATGTTGGTGCCAGAACTGAGCCCTGAGGCACTCCAGCATTTACTTGGTGAAAGCTTGAAGAATGGCCGTCCACAATAACTGATATACGTCGATCAGATAGATAACTAGAGAGCCAAGTACAGAGTTTAGTTGAAAGACCATAGCAGGGAAGTTTATTAAGAAGTGCGGCATGCCAGACCTGGTCAAAAGCTTTGGATATATCAAGAGCGACGATCTGGGACTCACCTAGAAACTCAAGAGACTTATTCCAGCAGTGTGATACGAAGGAAAGAAGATCTGCTGTAGATTTTTTGTGGCGAAAGCCAACTGGCCAAGTCAAATCTACCCTACTCTAAAATCTCATATTTAAATTTTGTACAGAACTTGGTACCCATTTAGATATCCATTCTTTTTGCGGCAAAGCCAACAACAGTAGTGTAGTGTGCGTTACAAAATTTAATAATTCTAACCGTTTTTAAATAAAAGTTATTATTTATTACATTACTTTTTCTTTGGACTTTTTGAATAGTACATACATCTTTGTTTCTATGACTTGTTTATTCTTTAATAAACCTTCTGGCCCTTCTGTTATATTGGCCTAAGTAAATGGACTTACCTACAAGATCCTTGTGTGGTCCGATATCTTTTGAGTTCCAGCTAAAGGAATATTCAGAAGGCCAAAGTGTGTAACCCTCATGGTGCTTACTGGTAAGTACTACATATCTATGAACAGAAAACAAACAAAATTTATTTACTTCGCATAGAAATATGGATATTTAAAATCAATACACATTTTAAAAAAGATGCTCGTAATTTTTCTTATTTTTAAAATTAAAAATTTAAAAGAAACTCACCTTGCTCCAGCTTTTGCAAACAGTTCTGCCCATTGGCTGGCATTAAAAAATTCAGCTGTAAAATCTTTAGCAAATTCTTGGTAACTAAATCCTGAGGAAAATTATCTTTTATATAATTAGTCACATCCCAATCTAAAACAAAAAAACATATTTTAAAACCCATCTTGTTACTTGTTTTTTAATTTAGAAAAACGTTTTATTTAAGTACATGATAATGTCTTATTTTTTTTTAGGGGATATGGTGGTTATCTGGATATTTTTATTTATGTATTTGTTTTCTTTGGATTACAAACAGGACTTATTTTAGAAAAATACTTTGGCGTACAATTTTTGTTTTCTTAATTTTTTTTACCTTAAATCCGTCATGGACGACACTTGTAAAAATATTTTTTCTTGTATGCCAAAAATGTCTTCGGGTGCAAAGGAAGCATTTTCCAATTTTTTTTTTTAAATCTGAATGGGTATAAAAGATAATAAAAATTGCATGTAAAAGATTGCGGTAATCTTATCCATCAAAAAAGTAACGCGTTTGCCCGGTCTGACAGCCGAAACATTTGACATTGACAGGATGGGTTATAGCTCCACTTCCATATATGGCGGTATGAATATCAGTGATAGACTCGTCAAAAAAACAAAAAAACCCCGATAACAAAGGTTTTAAAAGTATTCTTATCATGAAACAGGCATATCGACTTTCTGAGGGAGGGCCATAGGCCGAGAAAAAGTGTCTGAAGTGCCAAAAAACAAAAATCTTGGCGCCCCTAGAAAGAAACAAAATTTTCAAATTTTTTGAAGAGCAAAAAAAATTAAATACCCAAAATGCCCATATTTGCCATTACATATGTATGAAATACAAAGGATGTGGCATTAAAAGGGGGAGGTCATGGCCCCCATGTCCCCCCTATGACCGCCCCTGTCATGAAGTCAATTTCATTACTGGTATAGGGACCAAATGCATCACTAGGACCATAGAGTAAGGAAATTATAAGAGTTATCATGGAATAGCCGATTTAAGGACAGGTCATGCGAAAACTCCCAATATAATTTTATTCGTTTCTCGTTGAAATACTGCCAGTTAGTCATTTTAGTAAGCTTACGTGTCTCCCCATGATGATGATGTTACACGAGGCGAGGCTTGGACCGACGCATTTAAAGTGTAAACTGGAAAAATGACAAGCCTGTCGCCAAGTCTGCCGCAAAAGCGGTACGAAAATTTTAGCATGCCATGGTTTCTCTTATCCGTAGATATGTTACTTTATGCTAGGACACATTATATTAAATATGCAACTTTAAAGATTTTTCATATTTTTAAAAGGCTTTTGTTTTTTTAGGTAATGTTTATATTTAAAAGTAGTTATCTACTTTTTAAACATTAAGATTGTTTTTCGGGCATAGAAAATAAACATATTAATATTTACCATAAACACTTAAAGTTTCATTGTGAAAGGTAGATAAAATTTATTTTATTCATTTTTTTTTTTATTTCTATAAGTTGAATGACTATATAAGTGTTGTTTAATTAAATTTACTACAATAAAAAAATAATCATGTTATTAATAAAATGCCAATCGAAAGGTCAAGATTTTTATCTTAGAAAGTGTTAAATAGATATTTGAATCATACACGTGCAAATTTATAAAAAAAATAAATAGATAGATAGAATATATTACCTTAAAATGCACAATATGTACAAAGGGGTCGTCAATATAAATAAATATAAATATAAATACTATAAAAATATATAGATATACACAAATATACATAGATACATAAATATATAAAATGTAACGCTAAATGGTATCTTTGTTGGTCCCCAAATTTGTCAACTTGTAAAATATTCCATTTTCGACTCAATTTTGGAAATCAGAGAGAAGAAAGCTTGGAAAGGTCTTAAAGAAGTTATTCATACTTTTTTAATGAACAAAGGACATAAGAACTACATTTAATGTTCTTACAAAAATACCATCAACTCGGGTGTAAAATGTCCCTAAAAATTTAGTTTCTCCACTTTCATCTCAATTTTTTTCCACCAAATTGTGGAGCTGTCAGTGATAAACTTGGCGAAAGGTTCTATCAGAATATTTTCTTGATGGAATGAAGCAATGGTTTCGGATTATTGCTGGTTTAAAAGTAAGAATGCTCCAAAGGTAACTTACAAAAAGAAAAAGCCAAAAGACATCGATCTCATAAGGCTTTCGCTGATTCTTCGTAAACTCAACAATGTGTTAGTTTTTTTTAAATTTAAAATTAACTTTATATTAAATTATAATTTTTTTAAAGAAAATTTTATATGTAATTATTTTATGACAAAATGAGACTTAATTGTCATTGTATCAGAAAAACTAGAGCCAATATTTTTTTTGTCATATTCATTTACCTTGTTTATTAAAAAATTATTTCTTCTGTAAAGGAAACATTTATTTCCTCTTTTTTTTGTTGGTCAGTGTTATACGATTTCGATTTGTCAATAAATGTTTCAAAATTTATACTAATATCCGACATTAAAAAAATATACCCTTATCTGTTAATTGAATGAAATAATATTTTCGAGGCATATTTTAATGTAGCGAATGCAAGTGAACAACCTCTGCCAGCATGGGTCTGCTAAAATTAATAAACATTAATTAATTAATACTTTACATCTGGCTGCAGGTAAGTGTAGCAGTCTACAGACTACAACAAGGTTTATAATATCGTGAACACCCTATATAGGGGGTAAATGGGTTTTAATAATTTTAATATTTATTTAATTATTTTGGCATTAAAGAAATTACATCCAAAAAATTAAAACAAATAATCAAGAAAATAGTGCAAGGTTTTTTGTCACCAAACAATAACAGAATTTAGGTCATATTATTTTATTTAGGGTCAACAACGTGCTAAGTCACCAAACTACCGAGTTCAACTTTGTATATATATATATATATATATATATATATATATATATATATATATATATATATATATATATATATATATATATACCGAAACTGTACTAATAATGAGAAAAAAGTTATAAAAATATTAGATAAGAAGTAGGTATTAAAAGTGAAGTCAAGTATAAAGTTAAAGTTTTAGTTAAGCCCCGTACGGGCTACCCCGAGTGGGGGTATGCCCGTACTAAATTTAGTTATTCAAATAAGTTAAGTTAGTTTTTAAAAAATGCGAAGTTAATTTTTTGTCCACCGTTCTAATGGTTCCAGAAGATAGTTCCATATGGTACATTTGCCCAAGTGACGTAAAGTGGCCCCTATGTATTCAAAATATACGTCACAATATACTGTTTGGTACATGCAATTAACATGTAAAGGTTTCAATTATAAATAATTAAAAGTCAAACCGATTTTATTTGTTAAATAAAAAGTTTACAAAACCACCAAATGAAAACTTACCACCAGACGCCCAGTCAGCCCAAAACCACTCCGATTTAACACTAGGAACAGAAAATACTCCCCAGTGAAGAAAAATTCCAATTTTTGCCTTATCATACCATGTCGGAATAGGTCTAGTATCTAGACTTTTCCAGTTTGCCTGATACTTAGCAAAAATACATTCACAACAAATTGAAAATAGGAACAAGCCTAAAGCTTTTTTCAATTTTGCCATTTTTAAAGAAGGCGGAAAGCAGAATAAAATGGTTTAACTTTACTAATAAAAATACCGACCAACTGTTTTGTTTATTGTTGCTCTGGGACTGGACAATCTTTATGTTCAACACGAACAGTGTCGGACTAGGCATTTGCCCGGTGGCCCAGATAACTTTTTGGGGCGGGCCACTGGGGGCACTTACGGAAATAAAGAAAAAATAAATTTAAAGTAATAAAGAGAATGGGATAAAAAAGCTTACAAATTACCATTTGCAGTTTGTAATAAAACAAATTAAATAAGTATAAAACATTTGAAAAGCTCGAAGTTATTGATGTTTCCCGGATTATTTTTTGTCTTTAAATGTTTGTTTGTTCTTACAGTCTTATTTTAATACTATGATGGTTAATTTTTTAATTAAAAAAAACTTATTTTATATATATATATATAAAATTAAAAATAATATATATATATATATATATATATATATATATATATATATATATATATATATATATGTAGTATATGTAGAGAAGCAGGACGTTTTCTTTTAACTGTCTTTAAAGGGAGTAAAATATTTTGTAATATATATATATATATATATATATATATATATATATATATATATATATATATATATATATATATATATATATATATATATATATATATATAATAAAATACTTGAGTTAGGAAGTTTAAAAGTAAAATAGTGTCAGCACAAAAAGTTTTCATACACCATTTCAGGCACCATTTACTTTGTATGTGTTTTTGTAATATAATTAGCTAAATAACACAATTTATAAAAAGCAATAAGATAATATTTAAAGCTTTTTATCTTATCATATATTTTTTGGGTATATATAGGTACCTACTTATTTTGCTAAAAAACTACATACAAAGTATGTGATTCTCGAGATAGTGTACGGTAACTTTTTGTGCTGACTGTATATTTTATTATTAAAATTTAATTTTATGTTCCAAATAAATATTTTTCTACTCGGAAAGCATTTTAAACTTTTGCCCGGTGGGCCACATGGTCCCCAGTCCGGCACTGAACACGAACAATTACAATTTAATAGGTTTATATTTGTAACCAGACAAATGGATTTATCCCAACTACATGTGCATCTCTCGACAAAGTTTGTAAACTATAGATATATATTCAACACCTACTGTGTGATTAATATTTTTTGAATATATAACGCATCTGCATTTAATTTTATTTCCTTATCAACTAAATCCAAATATTTTTTACATCGTACTGGATGTCAAGACATAAATTTGCATCCTCCTTAACTTTTTCATTTTTAATTTTACAAAATAAAGCAAAATAAAAGCTCATTTGATAAACTCCGTAGTTTTTGAAGAGATAATCAGATGTTTATTATATCTTAAAATACAGAGCAAAAAAACTTTTTTTTAATAAAACATCCTAACCTACCTAAACATTAAATACTTATCACTTAAGTTATTTAAAAAAAAACAGATTTGAAAAATCGCCAAAACACGTCAAGATATTTACTAAGAAAAACGTTTTTTACAAAAAACTGGACGGCACTCCTCCTATTTTCAAAAAAAAAAATTATAAAGATTGTTTGTAATAATTTTGTGTTTGTATAAAAATACAATTATTTACTTACCTCCGCCAGCCCACAAACTCCAAAACCACTCAGAACCCAGACTGGGAACAGAAAAACTCCCCAATGGAGAAAAATCCCTATTTTCGCCTCATCATACCAAGATGGAAGAGGTCTTGAATCTTAAAGAATTCCAGTTTGGAGCATAATCAGCAGTTATTGCACCAAAACAAATTGAAAACAATATCACAGATACTTTTATTGTTGCCATCCCTTTTATCAGGATAGTTTTGTGTTTTAAAATTATTATTATTACTATGTTGACTCACATATTTACCATCGTTTAAATACCAATCATGGCTTTTATCTCCATTAAGAGCTTTTAAAATTCTATTACTTTGTTATCGAGATAAAGCGGTATTCTAATTGACGTCTGTTTTTAAATATATTTTTAGGATAGCAATTTAAAAATCGTATGCTCCGTATCTTGATACTGATGGTTGCTTTTTAGGTTTTGGACTATGCAAAACTTTTTATAGAAAATTAATAATAAAAAAGGTTTCTATATAACGCCAACTTACGTAAACGCACAGTGGCTAATAAACCCCCATTGAAATACGATATACAGGCAGTGGCGATGCCAGCTTTTCTGTTTTAGGAATGGCCAAGGGGGAAAAGCGACCATTTTAAGGGGGCAGGTTTTTTGGAGCCATAAAATATTGAAGAGCAAAAAAGGTCATCATGTCAAAAACGTGTATTTAATATTTCTAAATGTTGTTTTGCGTCCCACAATTGTTTTGAAGGGACTCTTTGTTTGACCTCCGGACAGTGCGGACGTGCGTAGAGGACTACAAAGTTCTTCCCGGGGTGGCGGTTAGAGGTACCGTACGGACGTTTTTACCTTTCGGGGATCAAGGAAAGATTTACGATAAATTAACGGCATCTTTCTTCTGGAGCTAAGCGCTGTGAGCAAAGATTCCTATAAGCTGATGGTATCCTGTTTGGTGGTGAACACGAGGTATTTCTCAAATGGCGGGAAATAGATGGGCGTGCCACGGGAACTGTCAGTAGTGAAAGTGAAGGTTATACGTAACACCAGTAGCAGATCTTGGTTTGACAGCCGACAATTTATGCATTGCATCGATTGTTGAATTATTTGTTTTCTTTTGGGAATTTCTGGGAGCTACGAGCTCGATTATCCAGATTTTCCGCCGACGAAGCCCCTGGAAAGCATATTCCGGAAGGGGGAGAGTGGTGTGGTGGATTGGACCTGAAGGGACCAAGACCAAGAAAAAAAATAGAATAGAAATAGAATTGTTTGGAAGGCAAAAAGATTCACATGTGTCCACTTAAAACACATCTTTTATATTATTTACTCTGCTTTACGTTTCACCTTACAGGGGGGAAGGGGGAGGGCTTTTTAGGAGGGGGCAAGGAGGACCAAACATTTTTAGAGGGGGCCAACAAAATTTGTTGGGGATATGAAACCAAACCAAACTAAACCAAAAAAAGGTCCTTATGCCTACAAAAATATTAATATTCCTATGGATGTTACCTCTAATTGAAGATATGTTCTATAGTTTGGCGGATTCATTTAATGGATGGTAGTTAGTTGGATACCCGCCAAAAATGAAATTAAAAGTACTAAAAACCAAAAAAATTAAAACAAGTAAAAAGATACTTTAAAATCGACGTTTCGGTGGCAAAGCTGCCACCGTTGTCAAGATAAATTGAATACAAATAATAAAAATAAAAATTTACTATTAGGTTTTAAATTTTAAAATTTTATGTTTTTTTAGGAGATTCTGTCTTTGACATTTAATGTCAAAGACGCTTAATGTCTAGCTTCATACGTTAAAATATTTGTTTTCTGTTATGTGAAATATAAACGTGTTATTTCAATTTATTTTTATACTAATCAAATTGTTCTAATAATAAATTAGGAACACAATAAATTTGTTTATCCATATAAATAACATTTGCGCTAATGCAGTAAAAATGTTAAACTAAGACATAACTAAATGATAAAATATGCAATTTGTTCCAGAAACAGCTTTTTAAAAATACAAGGTGTGATACATTTTTTAAATGGTTATTTTTATCATTTTAAAACCGTAAAGATCTACGGGGTAATTTATTTTAAATTTCTAAGGTAAATAGATAAATAAAAATGCATTCCTCTAAAAAATAAACAAGAGGCATATCTGCAAACTGCATAAAAATTGCTGTTAAATAAAAAAAAATTAAAGAAGGTTTAAAAAAACTTACGAACATTAAAAAAACACACGCTTTAGTAAGATGGAAAATAGCGGGTTTTCACAGGAAGTTTGACTAGAAAGTTAGGCCTTGCCAAACAAATGGTTTTTTATGTATAGTAAGAACATTTTCAAAGCGCAAATTCGGTACCCTTTGAAAATAATACAAAACAAAAACATAAAAAGACCGCCTGCCATCGGACTATTTTATACAAAGGCGCCGCTATTCTTTACAGCGACGCGCCGATACACTATGGGATAGAAATCCATTATTTTGGCCAAAAACAACTTTGAAATTTTAATGGCTCATGCTGTTTTCTTTATCAGTTTTTGTACTTACAATTGCCTTCCTACTTTTTGCTACTTCTGAATGTAAGGACAGATACAAGATTTTTTATAATTTAAAAGGTTTTCCATTTTAAAATTTAATATGTTTTGTCCTACACTGTATATCCTAAAAGATAAAAGCATTCTGATGAAAGATATGGATTCTACAGAATCTACCCAACAAAATAGTGTTTTTTATTTATTTTATACGTTAAAAAATAAAAAGTTGGGAAGATGTATCTCTATTACGCTTCTAAGAATAATTTAAAATTATTTTTCAGATTTGGATGGTCATATTTCTGAAACTAATTGAGATACACACATCAAATGTAGTATTTTTTAAAGCATTTTAAAAGATTTTTTTTTGGTGGTGATATAATATTCAGGGTATTCCATTTAAAAAATCATACCTATTGTCGTACCCTGTATATCATATGAGATAATAATTATCGGATTACTGATTAGAATACTACCGAATTAACCAAACAAGCTGACATTTTAGTTTATTTTGTACCATAAAAATAATAATGTTAAGGGGTGTAAATTTATAATAACATATAATAAGTTTTAGGTTCCCAAAAAGCATTTGTAATAATTTATAATATTTTTCCAGTAAAAAGCCATTTTAAGTTAGATTGGCAAGTTTCAGAATTTTGACCAAAAAATTAATTTCTATCCCATAGTGCGATGACCAGCTGCATCAACCGGCATATCATAAAAGAAATATAGCAAAGGCGGCCGCGAAGACATGCATGGCGATTTATTTGCTCTAAACTTTTTGTGTTTTTTTTTCTTATCAAAGAGCACCGAATTTACATTTTTAAACTGTTCCTTCTATAAAACAGATAGAATCATGAGCTTTCTTTAAAAAATATAAAATTTTGCTTAGCCAATAAATAAAAAGCAGTTACACCTATATTGAATATTAAAACTATAATAAATAACTAATTTATTATACTATTTAAGAAAAAAACAAGCCGTCTCTGCTTTTTACAATGTTCTTATCAGATAAGTTAATTTCAACTTGTCCGTTGTTTAAAGCCCAATCTAGATCTCCTTTATCCTCAAATAATGTAACAGAGGTGTCAGCGGTTTTAAAGAAGTCCACTACAGATTCCAAATTACTGTATTGTCTTTGTATAAATCGATAACATTGCCTTTTGTTACTGAAATAAAATGCATAGGTATAATTTATTTTATAAAATATTAGTAAATTTTTTTTTTTATTTAAACTGTTCTTTTACTTTACTTATTACGCATTCTTCGTGCCACTTCAAAACGACAAAGCGAGACCGACGCGTCAACGTATTACGAATGCTTTCAATGCCGGCGCTTTTTGTCTAATCTGTATTTGCTAGTATTCAACGCACAGAACCTCAGTAGAAAGCATCGAGCTTACACAACGTGTATAAGTACTGCCATGTAGAATAAAGAGATATTTTCTTTGCTTACAGCAGCTGTAAGCACTTTCATTTTTTGACAAATCAATGACGTCAGTCTTACAGCAGCTTCACAGAGGTGGTTAGCGGCGTCGGGAGATGTCTAACCACTGTCTAACAGGATGAAAAAACAAGGAGCGGAAAATATAGCCGAATTTGAGGTTAAAAGTCAAACAAAATTGACTAAATAATTACTAATAACAATAATAATAGTATGTGTGGGAAACCATGTGAAGGATTAATTTACCTGCCATTAAAGATATTAGACATTTTTGTTTTAAAACTGGAGTTGCCACTTTTAGGTTATATTATTATTTTTTTTTATGTAATTTTTCATTGGCGGTTAGCGCTTTTATTTTTTCGATTCACATTATAATGACGTCAGCTGTTAGACAAGCTTGTTAGCAGCTGTAAGACAAAAATATCCCTAAAAAACTAAAACTTGACATAACACGGGACACAAGTGTTTTGTTGGTTGTCATGATGGGTTTCGTTAAAAATTATGCACTGAAGCAAAAGGTGCAAAGCCGGTTTTGGTGTGTCTGCAGTTCCAATCTAAATAACAAAGAACTTACGTTTTTTAAAACGGTAACTGTTATTCCGCTTTGTGTTAATTGGGTTTTTGGACAATGATGCCTAATATATTTTGTTTTTTTTTTTTATTTAATGAATAATCAGAAAAATTTATTCAAATATTTAATAATTGAACTGTTATTCCGCTTTGTGTTAATTGGGTTTTTGGACAATGATGCCTAATATATTTTGTTTTTTTTTATTTAATGAATAATCAGGTAATTTATTCAAATATTTTTCGTCATTTTGGATCTAGATACCATTTTTATCTGCTGTTTGACCGTTTTGCAACAATGTACTTCTTACTTTTTAATCATAGCCTTACCCATATTTTTTTAAGTAGCCCAATGGCGATATCTTTGTTTAAATCTTTTATTTAATATAAGTTTTTATCAGTTCCGTATTAAGATACGCGCACATACGTCGGCATCCGACGGACGGTACGGATCGGAAAAATAGTTTCAAAAAAGTTTAATAAAGCAGTGCACCTATGTGCAGGCGGTGGTCACAGGATTTAAAAAATTCCGCGAGAATATATCTCTCTCATTTTTTTTTTTTTTTTTTTTGGTTTTTGTCCCTTCATGTCCAATTCACCACTCTCCCCTTCCGGACTCCGCTTCGTCGGCGGAAAATCTGTATAATCGAGCTCGTAGCTCCCAGAAATTCCAAAAGAAAACAAAAATAATTCTACAATCGATGCAATGCATAAATTGTCGGCTGTCAAACCAAGACCTGCTACTGGTATTACGTATAACCTTTACTTTCACTACTGACAGTTCCCATGGCACGCCCATCTATTTCCCCGCCATTTGAGAAATACCTCGTGTTCACCACCAAACAGGATACCATCAGCTTATAGGAATCTTCGCTCACAGCGCTTAGATCCAGAAGAAAGATGCCGTCAATTTAGCGTGAATCTTTCCTTGGTCCCCGAAGGTAAAAACGTCTGTACGGCACCACTAACCACCACTCCGGGAAGAACTTTGTAGTCCTCTACGCATGTCCGCACTGTCCGGAGGTCAAACAAAGAGTCCGCGAGAATATAGCAACTTTAATTAAAATCCGGCCATTACTGTTTCATATGTGCGATACCGCTCAGAAAATGCGTCATTTTCTACTCTCACTACCGGAGGATTTTAAGCCAGTGGTTTTAACTGAGTGGTTTTTTTACCGCGGCGCGGCGCGGAAAAGGCGCTAACTCTTAATATTGACCTATGGTTTACCCATACCTCGCATGTGCGTGTGTGTCATTTAATTTCACTAAAACTATTTTTTCCGATCCGTACTGTCCGTCTGATGCCGACGTATGTACGCGTACCAAGCTATAAGCAAATTAAGCAATAGGGCATTACGTTGTTGGGGACACCATGAAGGGGACACCATAAAGAGCAAATAAAAGCTGATGGACTAGCACATGGATAAGGCTGATCCGCAAAATGGATTTTGTGTGTGACTTATAGATATGAGGATCTTTTTTGGTCATCAAAAATTTTTACAAATCCACTTGGTATCAGATGGATAAGGGTGTTTAGAAATTTGAAAATGCATTTTTCTACTACTGTATAAATAAGAAAACTTTGTGGTCCTAACAACGCGAATGATAACGAAAGAGAACCTTGGTGTTACCTGGTTGCTAAGCGTTGCTAGCTACGAAAGTAATATTTTCAGCGCCTGGACAAAAAGTAAGAGTAAAAAAAAAAGAAAATATGCTTGTGGGAAATATTAGGATTTATTTATAAAAAGTAACTAATTTATGGCAAAATATTTTAAAAACTAGGTTAGGTATTGACATTAAAAGTAATTGTGCAATTTGAGCAATTGGCAAAAGAAATTGGAGGAATAATACTTGAATTAACAGTTTTTAAATTTGTTGTTGGGGTATCGTCATCACCTTTAACTAGGTTAATATTCATATTTTTCACTGTTACTTCATTAGAGGAAATATTGGTAGGAATTTCGTGTAAAATCTTCTTTAAAATTTCCCCTTATTACTATAGGATCCAGCAATATATCCCTCCGCAACAGAAGAAGACTTCCAACCTCTATGCCTTTTTAAGTCCAAAATATCGACATCCGAAGCATTGGCAAGGAACGTAGTTGACGTTCTTCTAAAAGATTGGCCAGTGTATCTACTGATGTCTTCAAGCTTCAAAAACTTCGCAATTTCTTTAGGTACATTTGAAATAGTGTACTTTCCAATTACTTGATTAACACATTTACCTCTCTCATAACGATACAATAAGCGCTCATCTAGAGCATTCTTTGGTCTCAGCTTAATATATTCCTGTAGAAATCTGAAATAAGGAACTGAGCCTTCATCGTTGGTTACTACAAAGTTTCTTTTCACTTTATTTTTAGACTACACTATTTTTACTATAGCCACGTCATTTCTTATTTCTACATCACTTAGCTTCATTCTGTATATTTCGTTTCTGCATCTTGTAATGTAAATAACTATTTGTGTGTGTTTTATACAGATAGGGACTTTTTTTTCTGTCCTCAAATAGAGGGCTACACAAAATACATTTCTTAGGCAATCACAGTGTCTTAAGCCGGCATTGGTTTATATCCGGTAACAGATGGGTCAACGTTTTTTCTTTTTTTTTTTTTTTTTAATTTGGATCTTAGATTATAGAATTAAGATTCATTAAATATTTTTAATACTTTTGCCCATAAGAACCAATGATTATTGACATTACTTTAAATAAAATTATCCCAAATCCTTCATTATAAATAAGATAAGTCCTAATTTTAATCCTAAACTCACTGGCGCCTTTTAACTCTTTTTCTTAGCTAAGTTACAAGAGCGAAAGAGCTTTTTCCTTCGCTTGTCGGATCCAATAAAGTTAAAAAGTCGGCATTTGTCTGCAACGACGTTGCTAGTGGCCCTAAAAATTGGTATTATGACCAAATTAATTTAATTAAACGATTTCTTAAACGCAGCTCCGGCATTAATCACGTGATTATCCACAGTACCGAAAACTCTTTTACGCTTTTAAAGGTTCTAGTTAACTAATCGTTACTTTAATTTCTTTGTTTTTTTTTTAAAAAAAAGGGTTTTGCATTTTTTTTTCTGATTTTAAAATAGGAATAGCATATTTTAATTTTTTTAACGGTTTTACTTAGCTACCTGTTTATTAGGTATTTATTTGGTATTTTTATTATTTGTTTGGGTCAAATTTAGTAGGTAAGTAAAAATAAAAGAAAAAAAAACTTTTTTTATTTTTAACACCCTGTAGTTTAAAACTAAGACGTTTAGGACATGCGTTTTATATGAAGTTTTTTCTTATTTTCTGTTGTAGAATCGCCCTGTAAAATTTGTCGGTTGAGTTACTGGACACCCTGTATGTATGTAGGTAATTTGATTGAAATTGATGAAAACATTGATGTCTAGTGGTGCCTAAACGGTGAGGTTTATCGACTTTAAAAAAGAGTACCTTATTTTTTAAGTTTTTGATTGTCTTTAAAATGGCGCCCCAGCTTTGCGATATCAGTCAAAATAAAAAAGTTATGATGTAAATACATTTTAGGTTTTAGGTAAAGTGCCCTCTGGCGGTATTTAAAAAAGTAATTTTGTTTTAAAATTTTAGAATCTGCAAAGCTCGATTTGTGTGCCAAATATCAACTGGATTGGTTAAAAAATAAATGCAAAATCGCGAAAAAAACAAAATAAAAATTGAACTTTGAGGGCTTGTAACTCGAAAACGAATGACATTTTGAAAAAAAGTTATATGAAGGTCTACCCTTATATTGTCAAGTAGAATCACCGCATTAGGTTTCGTGATCGATTTTTGAATCACCCTGTATATTTTTATGCAAAAAACAAGATAAGTCTCGTAAAACTAGCCCAGATTATTAGATGTTGCCGTAAGGCAACGCTAGCAGTTTATGAATTTTGTTTTCCTTTCTATGCGAAGTTTAAGGTTAAAAGATGCGTTAAACATGCTTTACAATGACAAAATTAATTATGTGCAAATCTTTATCGAGCCACCTGAAGCAAATTTTGTCACAGATGAAGATTCAGGACTCGGGGATGATTGCGCCTTAGTAGATAACCTGAATAGACAACAACTGTGTTTACAAGTTAAAATTGACTATTTTGGAATAAATGTTAACTACGAACAAGTTATCAGTGAAAACATACGTGATCGAGAACAAATTGCATAAAAATTTACGAGATCTCGTGATATCGTACTACGAATAAGCGATTTTCCAACACTACATCGGATTTTGTGACCTTATTTTAATATTTCATAACTGGATTGTAGAAAACGGATTGTGCAAACCCACCAACCAACCAACTAGATATAGAGATACACAAAAGGAGCAGGTAGTTCATCAACTTCCCATTTTAGTGAACCTCTACACCACAATGATGTTAGGTATGACGATAAAGACCAAATACCCTAAAAAGAAAGAAAATGTGCAGAAAAGGCTGTTCATTAATTTTATGAGAAATTTAAAAAAAATAACTAAAGTACATGTTTAGAATTTAATTTTATATTTCATACCAAATTAAAAAAATTACCCCATATTTGACTAGCGTTGCCATATGGTAACACATGTTTTTTCCAAAAGACAACGTATGATTTTTATAAAATTTATAAAAACTTATTTATAAATAAAACTTTAACAAATAAAACACTTTTTGTCAAAAAAATTATTTTTTCTACTACTGTATAAGTAAGAAAACTTTGTGGTCCTAGCAACGCGAATGATAACGAAAGAGAACCTTCGTGTTACCTGGTTGCTAAGCGTTGCTAGCTACGAAAGTATTATTTTCAGCGCCTGGACAAAAGTAAGAGTAAAAAAAAAAGAAAATATGCCTGTGGGAAATATTAGGATTTATTTATAAAAAGTAACTAATTTATGACAAAATATTTTTAAAAACTAGGTTAGGTATTGACATTAAAATTAATTGTGCAATTTGAGCAATTAGCAAAAGATATTGGAGGAATAATACTTGAATTAACAGTTTTTAAATTTGTTGTTGGGGTATCGTTATCACCTTCAACTACGTTAATATTCATATTTTTCACTGTTACTTCATTAGAGGAAATATTGGTAGGAATTTCGTGTAAAATCTTCTTTGAAATTTCCACCTTATTACTATAGGATTCAGCAATATATCCCTCCGCAACAGAAGAATACTTCCAACCTCCATGCCTTTTTAAGTCCAAAATATCGACATCCGAAGCATTGGCAAGGAACGTAGTTGACGTTCTTCTAAAAGAATAGCCAGTGTATCTACTGATGTCTTCAAGCTTCAAAACTTCGCAATTTCTTTAGGTACATTTGAAATAGTGTGCTTTCCAATTACTTGATTAACACATTTACCTCTTTCATAACGATACAATAAGCGCTCATTTAGAGCATTCCTTGGTCTCAGCTTAATATATTTCTGTAGAAATCTGACATAAGGAACTGAGCCTTTATCGTTGGTTACTATAAAGTTTCTTTTAACTTTATTTTTAGACTCCACTATTTTTACTATAGCCACGTCATTTCTTTTTCTAGATCACTTAGCTTCATTCTGTATATTTCGTCTGTCCGGCATGCCCCAGCCACTCCCATAATGGCTATTACTTTTATTGCTAAGTAACTTTGATCAGGCGCGTTAAGTAAAAACTTTATGATTTCTTCTTTTTAAAAATTTTTGACTTTTTTGCCTCATAACCATCGTTTTTCTTTTTAATAAAAGCAACTAGTTTGTTGAACTCCGAAAATTTTTGTTTACGGAAATTGTTTGAGCATGGAATATACAGACCAGAGGGTTGGTGGTTATAAAGACTCGGATTTTTCTTGAAAATACGCCAACATCACATTCTCGTCAATCCGCCCCACATTTTTTGTAGCAAGCCATTCAGAAAACGATTTATATGTTTGATGGTACCTCTCTTTAGATTTGTCTGGCAGAAGTGAGGCACACGCAAGGTCAGCTGCCTTTTGGATGCCATTTTCATATTCATTTAACATTTTAAAATGGGAATGGATTTATACTAAATTAACAATAATTTAATATCTGACAAGTGCTGATGACAGACAATGTCAACAATAAATGTGTTGCTATGGATTAATTTTTTAACAGGTAAAATTTCAAAATCTCTGATATTTCTATTATAACATGATGTTAATGATTATTAAATTATGCGATACATAGAACAGTAGCAGAAAAATATAATATCATTACACGATGCGAAAGGCCTTTCAGTGTTCGAAGGTTTGAAATAGCCTCGGCTTCGCCTCGGCCATTTAAAACCACCTCACACCAAAAAGTAAACTTTCGCATCTTGTAATGTAAATAACCATTTGCCGTTAACGGGCTAATATTTCTTAACGCCAAATAGTATTTGTCAGTTATGAAGTTTATTTGTTGTTGCTCTAACAACCAATTACGTTTTTGAACGTAAGATTACGTTAGCAAAGTTCAACTGTGCGCACTTAAACAGGTGCGCAATGTAACTACTTTGCACACGTGAGTAGAAAAATAATTTTTGAACGCCTCATACAATTTTTTAAGAATAGAAATTTTAACATTTATACAATACAAAAAATTGTTACCGGTTCTTACAAAATTACCTTTCTACGTAAAACATTTTATTTTAGTTCTCCGCTCCGAAAAAAAACCGTTCGCAATTTCTTCCATGCATACAAATGGCCGGTTTAAAACTTAGAAATACATGGAAGTAATGAAAACATTTTAATCAAAAGATGCTCTATACTTTGCCTAGTATTCTCCTCTTTATTCGATTTTAAGATATTTAAACCCCTTGGATTATTTTCTATAATGTCACCTTAAAATCTTGACTTTTACAAAGAACCCCTTAAAAATGTAGCGAATTTCATTATACTTGTAGGTTGTAGGTAGTTATTTTTAAAAATGTGGCACTACAGCGTTGTCTAAGTGGTGATGTATAATTTAAAATTTGTATGTTTCAGTCAATGAAATAGATGAGGTGGTAAAAAGAGTAATTACCCCCGCCCCCTTCGGAATGTTGAAAATTTTTTAAGGGTTCTTACACGCGAAGGATGTGAAGTAGCGTCTGTCAGTTAAAGACCTTTTTCTTGTTTTTTAGTTTTTCAAACGCAGTAGAATATGTTTAGTAAGATGAAAGTAAGTAAATAGGGGTTCTTAAGGTAAGGTTTTTTTCTGCTTTGCAAAAATGTTTAAATCTATTTTGGATTTTATCATACAAAACGACGCGCTCAAACACACTTTACCACCCAGAAAATGAAATTACCTACGCCACTGTTTTTAGTGCTTAAACAACATTGACGGAACAAAGAAAATAATAGGTAAACATCTAATAACTCGACACTTACGGAGCTCTTGCTTTAAAACATGCAGTTTTCGCATTTCACGGCACCTTTAAGACAACGTGGTAGTACCACCAAGGACGTTATTTTAAATAACTTAAAGGTGTCTAAAAATATCTTCCTGTCTAGGGATTGAACCTGCGCCTTCTGGCTTACGAGATCAGATTCTATTTACTATGTCACACTAAAATGAGATTTAAAAATATTTCTAACGTGAGAGGGCTTTAATATAGCCTAGTTATGGTTTATTAGCATATAAACCTTACTTTTAAATCACTTTATTCATTAAAATAAAAACGCATTAAAATTCGTTAAGTAATATCAAATTTTAAATGTAAACTATTTTTTAAACATTCTGTGGAAGTTTTTTTTTATGATATTAATATACATATAAACCTTTCTCTTAAATCAGTCTAACTATTTAAAAAATGCATTAAAATTCGTTAAGTAATATCGAATTTTAAATGTAAACTATTTTTTAGATACTCGGTATATGTTTTTTTTAATATTATTATACAAATAGAGTTTTCTTTTGATTCACTTTATCTACTAAAAAAATCGCATCAAAATGCGTTAAGAATAGTAACGTCAATATCAAATTTTTAATGTAATCTATTTTTTAAACACTCTGTATATGTTTTTTTGACATTATTATACATATAAAACTTCCTCTTGAATTACTTCATCTATTTAAAAAACGCATCAAAATCCGTTGACAATAGTAACGTCAATACCGAATTTTAAATCTAAATTATGTTTTGAAACATTCTGTATATGTTTTTTTGGCATGATTATACAATTATATTAACCTTTTTCTTAAATTAGTTTACCCATTAAAAAACGCATCAAAATCCGTTGAGTAATATCGAATTTTAAATGTAAACTATTTTTTAAACACTCTGTTTATGTTTTTTTGGATATTATATATATATATATATATATATATATATATATATATATATATATATATATATATATATATATATATATATGTTAGTTCGTAGTGTTTCATGTGATACATGAATGTGTAGAGTTGTCATTCCGGGAGTATATCCGTTGGTCATTTGTGTTCCTTTCGGAATTTTGCAGGCATTTCGCCAAGATCGCACTTGGCATTTTCAATGCTATCTAACTGGTGTGTCAATCGTCTGAAATATAGCCTATAACACTCCTGAATGGTGTAGCTTTCTGATTGTGAAAAAATTTTTATGATAGGTTCAGTACTTCCGAAGATTAGCGGCTACAAATTCACAACTAAAGTTACAAACTTTACCTCTTTATATATTAGTATAGATTGCACATTTAGGTGATATATCTTCTTACCAAATTTGATTCTAGTATTTTAATTTTTTTTAAATATTATAGCGGCTAGACACCAAGTATTTAGGGTACGTTTTCTCGGAAACTACTAAACCGATTTAAAAAAACCAAAGTTTGTTAAAGAAAGAATTTAAAACCGTTTAAGATAAGGTATCATTTAAACCACTTTCCCATTCAAACTTTTTGACGTTTGTGTTGGTGACAGGAGGGAATAACAGTGGACAAGTAAAATTTAACACAAAAATGTGTCCCCTAAAAATAAAAATTAACGTGTTTCAGAATGTTTTTTATTAATGTACAAATAACGGCATTTTAGGCGGTGGCTCGTTTTTATTGGAATTCACCGTATTTAAAACTATTCATGTATAATTATGTGGTTAGAGCATAATTGGAATAGCAAGTAATATTTACGCTTGGAAACTCCATGTGCAATTCGAGATAATATTGCACTTCCCATCCAGAAATTAAATTCCCAATTGTAATGTGTCTCATAAAAGCTCAAATTTCGCGTCAAAATATGTCTCCGGCATTCCTCATTATGCCTTTTACATTTTATATTCCGAAAGTCGTATCCGAAACGTTTATGTATACATCCAGGAACATCTGGAAAGGCCTTAGTAATATCGCACCTTTCTGGCAAAACGTGGAAATATTATCGTGTGCAATCAAATGATGACGAGAATACTGAGTGAAAAATCGTATTTCCTAAGTTGATTAAAATATTTTTATTACTTTTATACAAGGAGATTCAAAATCGATTACGAAATTTAAGAAGGTGATTCTACTTGACAAAATAAGGGTAGACCTTCATATAATTTTTTTCAAATTGTCATTCGTTTTCGAGTTACAAGCCGTCAAAGTTCAATTTTTATTTTGTTTTTCGCCATACTGCATTTATTTTTTAACCAATCCAGTTGATATTTGGCACACAAATCGAGCTTTGCAGATTTTAAAATTTTAAGATAAAATTACTTTTTGAAATACCGCCAGAGGGCATTTTACCTAAAACTTAAAATTTATTTACATCATAACTTTTTATTTTGACAGATATCGCAGAGTTAAGGGCGCCATTTTATAGACAATCAAAAACTTAAAAAATAAGGTACTCTTTATTAAAGTCGATAAACCTCACCGTTTAGGCACCAATAGACATCAAAGTTTTTATCAATTTTAATCAAATTACCTACATACATACAGGGTGCCAGTAACTCAACCGACAAACTTTACAGGGCGATTGTACAACGGAAAATAAGAAAAAAAAACTTTTTACAAACATATGTCCTAAACGTCTTAGTTTTTGAACTACGGTGTGTTAAATATGTAAGATTTTTTTCTTTATTTTTTAACACTCCCTAGTTCAAAAACTAGAACGTTTAGGATATATGTTTATATAAAGTTTTTTTCATATTTTTGTTGTAGAATCGTTTGGTTAAGTTTGTCGGTTGAGTTACTGGACACCCTGTATGTATGTAGGTAATTTGATTAAAATTGATGAAAACTTTGATGTCTATTGGTGCTTAAATGGTGAGGTTTATCGACTTTAATAAAGAGTACCTTATTTTTAAGTTTTTTATTGTCTATAAAATGGCGCCCCAGTTTTTCGATATCAGTTAAAATAAAAAAGTTATGATGTAAATAAATTTTAACTTTTAGGTAAAGTGCCCACTGGCGGTATTTAAAAACAGTACTTTTGTCTTAAAATTTTAGAATCTGCAAAGCTTGATTTGTGTGCCAAATATCAACTGGATTGGTTAAAAAATAAATGCAATATGGCGAAAAACCAAAATAAAAATTGAACTTTGACGGCTTGTAACTCGAAAACGAATGACATTTTAAAATAAAATTATATGAACCTCTACCCTTATTTTGTCAAGTAGAATCACCCCTTAAGTTTCGTGATCGATTTTTGAATCGCCCTGTATGTTTTTTTAGTTTTTTTTTATATGTGTGTGGGTTGTTATCTAAAAAAATATGTGTAAATAACAAATTTAAAACCATCAAAACAGGTACGAAATGTTAGGATGTCAACTTGTGAACGATATAATAGTAATACAGAAATTAATGAGAGCTAAAGCTCCTTACAGCTTGTTATTTCCTTTCACTGCAAGGTAACATACATCGGAACATTGTCCGATCTTGCGTTGCAGATTTTCACACTACCCAAAGGTTTTTCTTTCAAGTTATTTGAGATCACCAACCGCAGACTGGTTTCGAATTATTTTGGTTCTCATCAGTACGGTGTAGGCGATAACAAAAATCAGATGTTACCTTGCCGTGCAAGAAAATAACAATCTGTTAGGAGCTTTAGCTCTCTTTATTTCTCTCTCTCTCTCTCTCTATTTTTTTCTTGGTTTTGGTCCCTTCAGGTCCAATCCACCACTCTCCCCCTTCCGGACTATGCTTTCCAGGGCTTCGTCGGCGAAAAATCTGGATAATCGAGCTTGTGTAGCTCCCAGAAATTCCAAAAAGAAAACAAATAATTCAACAATCGATGCAATGCATAAATTGTCGGCTGTCAAACCAAGATCTGCTACTGGTGTTACGTATAACCTTCACTTTCACTACTGACATTTCCCGCCATTTGAGAAATACCTCGTGTTCACCACCAAACAAGATACCATCAGCTTATAGGAATCTTCGCTCACAGCGTTTAGATCCAGAAGAAAGATGCCGTCAATTTAGCGTGAATCTTTCCTTGATCCCCGAAGGTAAAAATGTCCGTACGGCACCTCTAACCGCCACTCCGGGAAGAACTTTGTAGTCCTCTACGCACGTACGCACTGTCCGGAGGTCAAACAAAGAGTCCTCTTTTATTTCTGTAAAATGATTTCTGAATGCTTGTCAAGAATATTTACTTTTACAAGTAATTGATGAACGAACTTACGCGCGCTTATTATTTTTTCACACTGTCGACAGAGGGCGAGACGGTCGATAAGATACTACGCTTATACCTCATTTCTATTTTTTTAAAACATTTTTTGGATATTTTTATTGTTTTTTATTTACTTTGACCATTATCAAAGACAATTGTAGTTTTACTATAGACTCCCAGGACAATGATAATTTTTTTTGTCATTAGTTTGGACTTGGCTTGGCTGAATTTATAAAGCGGCAACTTATACGTACTGTCAGAGACAAGAATGAGACGAGTAACTGGTCCTAACAATTTGTCCATTGTATTTATCTTTTCTGGTTTAACGCAAGTTCCAATAAATATGTCTTCGTCTTTCATCATGGCAGGCTATCGTAGATGGAGCAATCATCGCTTTGCCCTGGCTGCCAAGTTGTTTACAATTTCTGCATGTAAACTTTAATGTCCTTTTTTGGCTCACATCTAATTAAGAGAAAGAAAATATACCATGGATCGAATATTTTTAACTTGACAAACGTTGCCGCAGGCAGTCACGCCGAAATGTTATTCGATATTTGTATTTGATATTTTTCAATGGCCGATTTGTTTGGACAGTTTGTTTACATTTCTCTGTGATTTATTGTGTTTCGTGGTTTTTTACACTTAATTGGACTTTGAATATTGACTTTTATTAGTGATCACAGTGTATATATTAAACTTCTGCTTTTCAACACATAATTTAAGGTAATATTGACGTGGTTATCTGTAAGAAAAATCTTTATAAAATCCAAATAAATGACATTTTTAATTAAGGTGTGTGTAATTATTGAACTAAACCCCAGTATTCTATATTAATAGGAAACAAAAACAAGTACCTAACATTAAGGGCAAAAATAGCACAGCTATATAATTTGAATTTGGCGGGCAAACGATAAAGTCGACTCACGAGCCATCTGCGTTTACCTGCCTTGAAGACAGACAAGGAATTCCCAGCAGCTCTCGGATAATTTATTTACATTTAGTTGCTCGTCTCATTCTTGTTCTCTGGTTTTACTATAAACCTCCAGAACAATGCTAAATTTTTGGTAATTAGTTTGGATGCTGGATTGGCTGAATTTATAAAGCGGCAAATTATACGTACTGTTTACGTGTGACTCGATGGATACCCGCTTCATAAATTCCACGAAGCGAGCGTCCAAGCTGATGACCAAAAATTTTGCATTGTTCTAGGTAGGTACCTATAGTGAAACTACAATTGTCTGCCATTATCTTTTAACTTTAGAAAATTTAGAAATATTATACTTTGCATCCGACTTAAAAGTTTATATTCCTTCACCATTTTGTCAAGAATACCATAAATGTCGATGTTTTAAAGTTTCTCTTCAAAAATTCCTATTTTTTTATACAAGCTTTTAGATTTTGTGCTATGGAGCATAAAAATCCAAAACAAGAGAACTAAAACAAGTGGTAAAAGAAACCAAATTCTCTTGTCATAGTGAATTATTATATACTTGCTGTTAGAAATTATATAGGGTGTCTTAAAAAAGAGAAAAATACTACCACAAAGTTTTCAAAAACTAAAATATGACAATTTAACCCAACTTATCTTATTAAAAAGTAGATGATTCCTGAGATACATAATGTCACAAGTTCAGTCTGCTTTTAGATTTTTTTTTAAATTTTATATATTTTAATTTTTTAATACTGTATATTTTTACATTATATTCTTTATTTAATTTTTAGATTAAAATTCTTATTCCTATCTAATTTAAAATGTTAAAAAAATCCAACAGCCTCAATAATTGTGGCTATGGCTGGTGCAGGGGTTAAGGTGCCAGCCTCTCGCCGCAGCGACCCGGGTTCAAATCTCGGTTCCCTCCAGCGGGTTTTTAATAGCTCGTCACCTCACAGATGGTAATGGCAAAGCCTCTATGTAATATTCTGCTTAATCCTAGGTGGTAGTTATTAAAATATACCTAACTCGTCCGTGGTGGCACTACTGTGTTGTCTAAAAGGTGTTAGTGAAATGCAAACACTGCATGTTTCAGTGCTTGGATAACGGACGGAACTGGGTAAAAAAATGGGTTAAACATCCAATAACCCGGCACTCACGGTACACTGGTATTTAGGCATAGCCCTCGTGAGATGTCACAAAGATAAAAAAATACATAGCGGGTAAAAACGTTAGTTTATTTAAAAATGTCTTTATCACCACCAACCCTCTGGTCTGTATATTCCATGCTCAAGTTAACAATTTCCGTAAACAAAAATCAAGATATTTCGGAGTTTAAGAAACTAGTTGCTTTTATTAAAAGGAAGAAAACGATGGTTATGAGGCAAAAAAGTCAAAAATTTTTAAAAAAGAAGAAATTATAAAGTTTTTACTTAACGCGCCTGATCAAAGTTACTTAGCAATGAAAGTAATAGCCATTATGGGAGTGGCTGGGGCATGCCGGACAGACGAAATATACAAAATGAAGCTAAGTGATGTAGAAATAAGAAATGACGTGGCTATAGTACAAATAGTGGAGTCAAAAAATAAAGTTAAAAGAAACTTTGTAGTAACCAACGATGAAGGCTCAGTTCCTTATTTCAGATTTCTACAGGCAATATATTAAGCTGAGACCAAGGAATGCTCTAGATGAGCGCTTATTGTATCGTTATGAAAGAGGTAAATGTGTTAATCAAGTAATTGGAAAGCACACTATTTCAAATGTACCTAAAGAAATTGCGTGAAGTTTTTGAAGCTTGAAGACATCAGTAGATACACTTGGCCATTCTTTTACGAAGAACGTCAACTACGTTCCTTGTGATGAGACCACAGGTGGCATCCTCTAAAGTTTACAATAAAATTAGGTGCAGATTTTTATTTAACTAACCCACCAAGCACCCAGTAGAAAACATTGCGATAATACACCAATTACTAAGCAAACTTTAGATAAAAATGATAAATTTTTGACACTGTATCTTCAAAATCATCCGCAAAAGGTAATCGGTGTGTTAACCAAAACATTAGATTATTATCCAAAAGGAAAATTGTTTAATGTTTTAAATTAATTAAACCATCCGAATATCTAACAAACGTCCAAAAGAATTAATTGGTGACAAATTTTCCAATTATTTTCAAGCCAGAATATCAAAATTTTTAAGGGTTGGTGCCTCGTAAAAAACAAATGCAAACAGCAGGGCTCGGGAAATAAACTAATGGATTCGAGTTCACTGTCAACACATTGAAATGCTAGATTGAAAGCCTCAACATTTACCACTTACCCTTTTATTATTTTTTCCTTTTCTGATTTGCGTAATAAAAAGTGGGAAAAAAACTTTTTTAGCATGTATTTATTATTTAATTCTTTTGTATAAATAAATATAAAATATCCTGTTTTTTGTTTTTTAATTTAAATTGACCTTACCTTTATAAAACTACTATTTGTTACTATATGTTCCTTGTCGCGAAATAAATCATCAAACACTCACCCTTTGCTTATGAGTGGCCAGGTTTTGCAGAGCGGGGACACATTTAACCTTGTGGAGGTCACATTTAAAAATAACCTTAACTGGCATAAACACATTGTATCTTATAGCCACCGCGGCTTCAAAAAGCTTGGATTTCTTTCCGAGCCAAAAAGTATTTTTCCCCTTCCAATTTATACACTTTGTATGTGTCCCAAATTCGAACCCTCTCTGGAATATTGTTCTCATGTCTCGGGAATGGCATACCCTACAACCCTCAGAATTCTTGATGCCATTCAAAGAAGGGCTGTTCATCTTTTTTAATGATCCAGTTTAGTCCCTCCTCTTGCAGCTCCCAACAGAGAAACTCGTGGTGCCGCACGTATGCATCCTTATACGGTCCAATTGGACAGGCCCTGAACTTTCCATTTCCTGTTCATTCTTTTATCCCTAGAGTTTCTAGACTGTGGAACCTACTGTCAGCGGAGGTCTTTCCTTCCCCCCAAATCATCAAGTTTTTAAGTCCTGTGTTAACAAACTTTCACCACATGCAGAAATATAGTTATCACTTCCTTAAATGGTTTTAAAATAACAAAGCTTTGATATTATTTTCGAAATTAGAGGGCAGTAAGGATAACTCACGCACATTTAACTCCAATTCCATCTAATTTAATCTCTCTAAATCAAAAATAAAAAGTTTTTTATATCTTTCAACATTTCTGGCGGTCACTATAATAAAAATATATGATGATCTTATAGAAAAAAGTCTATACGTGATAGAGACAAAAGACTATTGATTTGATTATTAATCTGTCAAAACTGACTTAAAAAACTAAAATAGTCTAATCACAAATTCTTTGCAGGCCTGTGATATTTATCAATAAAACAAAACAGGATATTTAGAATAGTATGAAGTATATTTGCCTTAAATTTTACCGAAAAGAAAAGGTATTTAGAACTTTTTAGAAAATTTTGAGGCTATAAAGTGAAAATTGTTATAACAGGAGTAGTAGGTCTTTATTGTTAACAACTTTGTATTTAACTTTTTTAATAGGATGCAATATTTAGCTAGAAAGTGCAGAAAAGCATTTTTGCTTCTAGAAACCACCACCATCACCCCTCCCCTCCCACCCCTTCTACACCGCCTTAACGGAATATTTTGGTCCGAAATTAGTTTTTGTTACATAGTTCTGTTATAATTGTTATTAAAAAATAGGTATGTCAATAGTTTGTTTTAAGGGATTTTTTGGCAAACAGGCATTTCGCCCAGACGATTATAGAAGGTGCTCTTTAATAAGAAAAAAACACAAAAAGTTTAAAGCAAATAAATCGGCATGTTTGTCTTCGCGGCCGCCTTTGCTATATTTCTTTATGATATGCCGGTTAATGCAGCTGGTCATCGCACTATGGGATAGAAATTATTTTTTTTGGTCAAAATTCTGAAACTAACCAATCTAACTTAAAATGAGGTGCATTGTACAAAATAAACTAAAATGTCAGCTTGTTTTGTTAATTCGGTAGTATTCTAATCAGTAATCCGATGATTATTATCTCATATGATATACAGGGTACTACAATAGGTATGATTTTTTAAATGGAATACCCTGAATATTATATCACCACCAAAAAAATCTTTTAAAATGCTTAAAAAATACTAAATTTTATGTCTATCTTAATTAGTTTCGGAAATAGGTCATATTTCCGAAACTGAAAAATAATTTTAAATTATTCTTAGAAGCTTGTAATAGAGATACATCTTCCCAACTTTTTTTATTTTTTAACGTATAAAAATAACTAAAAACACTGTTTTGTTTGTTCTGTTGTTCTGTAGAATCCATATCTTTCATCAGAAAGCTTTTATCATTTAGGATATACAGTGTAGGACAAAACATATTAAATTTTAAAATGGAAAACCTTGTAAATTATAAAACAATCTTGTATCTGTCCTTACACTAAGAAGTAGCAAAAAGCAGGAAAGCAATGGTAAGTACAAAAACTGATAAAGAAAAAGGTAAAAAAATCTTTGACAAAAGTAGCGAGACTTCGAGACGGTATTGGAAACACAACAATAGCTCTTATTATTTAAACTCTTTTACATTTTTACTAAAACAAGGCTAATAATAAACTAAGTAGAGGAAATGTTGTATATTTATGTTTACTTAAAATACATTTTAAAGTTTCTTATTACCCCAATAGAAGTCTCCATATCCTTTTATAATTTTGCGTACATGTAGTTTGGAGTATCTACTTTGAAATACACAGTATGAGTCATTAAAATTTCAAAGTTGCTTTTGGCCAAAATAATGGATTTCTATCCCATAGTATATCGGCGCGTCGCTATAAAGGATAGCGCCTTTGTATAAAATAGTCCGATTGCAGGCGGCCTTTTTTATGTTTTTTGTATTATTCTCAAAGGGTACCGAATTTGCGCTTTTAAAATGTTCTTACTATACTAGAATCTCCCCTTAAATGTACTAGTATAAAATACTAGGTAGAAACTGTTTAAAAAATGCTTTAATACAATAATAATATGGCTTTTGTTTTTAGTTAAGACGTAAAAAATACAAATACAACATCAAAGTGTACAAAATTTTCTTCGTTTAATATTCTGTCTTTATTTGACCTCATACAATATTATTCTTTCCTTTCTCCAGAAAGGTACAAAATTACTACAGCTCTTCCAGATATTCGTGGATGATGTATATAAATGTTTCGGATACGACATTTGAAATATAAAATGCAAAGAGCGTAATATGGAGAATGCTAGGGAGAGAGAAACTCTAATATTATAGCTTTTGAGCAGTGCATAGATGTGCCTAATTTTAAGCGTTTCAAATACATTTTAAAATATAAAAAAACCTTTAATGAATTTACCTAAAGCTTCATCTACTTTTAAGGGCGTTAATCTTTGGAGTTCTTTTTAACATGATTTCAAGTTTAGTTCGTCGCTTACACTGAGGCATTTTTTAAAATTATTATTTATGAAACTATTTGCCAAGCCAATCTTGCAAGAAATATTTGGGTCGTTTAATCGACTTAAATTTGTAGGTCGAGTACATTAAAGCCAACAACATATAATGGTCACATAATTTAACTGATTATAAGGTTTCACATTTTTTTAAATTTTGACAACCAGTTTGGATACCAGAAATTTATTCGCGGTTAAACAGCACATGTGGTTTAATCACTTATCTAAACAAAATTTATCCGAAAAATGGTGGTTTCGGATTGGTCTATTTTCTATTGAGGGAAATAATCACTTGTTATACCACTAGTGCTAAATTTACTTCCGGAAATTTTTTCAAGGCCACGAATATTTTGAAAATTATTCCGAGCCGCAGGCGAGTAAAAAAATTCACACCAAGTTTGTGTTAAGTAATATTCTTTTAAATTAATATATGTAACTTTGACACGACCTTTAAAATTTTACTATAAAATAAATATTTTCCATTTTACCAATTGTAGTTAGCAAATATACAGGGTGTTCATTTAAAAACTTTCCACTCAAGTTATCTTTAAAACGAGACAGATTTGAGAAAATCTCCGAAACACGTCAAGATATTTATTGGGGGAACGTTTTTACAAAAATTGGACGGCGCCCCTTTAACCCCTTAACCACCAGGGCCACCATCCCAAAATTCTTAAATGAGAAGGCGGGTCGAGTGATACATCATTTTAAAGCTCCTGACGAGTACTTTATAACCCTAGAATATGAAGTCTATATCTTCACTTATTACAAAATGGCGGTACTTTAAAATTACCTAAATACCTGATTTGGATGGTCATATTTCCGAAACTAATAAAGTTATATGTACTTAATGTGGTATTTTCTTAAAGCTCATTTAAAGATCTTTTAATGGTAAAATAATATACAGGGTTCTTAAATAAAAAATATGTACTTTTTCTTCTACTCTGTATATTACTACCAGTATCACCATTAAAAGAGCTTTAAGAAAACACCACATTAGGTACATCTAACTTTATTAGTTTCGGAAATATGGCCATCCAAATCAGGTATTTAGGTAATTTTTAAAGTACCGCCATTTTGTAATAGGTGAAGATATAGACTTCATATTCTAGGGTTATAAGTACTCGTCAGGAGCTTTAAAATGATGTATCACTGACCCGCCTTCTCATTTAAGAATTTTGGGATGGTGGCCCTGGTGGTTAAGGGTTAAAGGGGCGCCGTCCAATTTTTGTAAAAAACGTTCCCCCTAATAAATATCTTGACGTGTTTCGGCAATTTTCTCAAATCTGTCTTGTTTTGAAGATAACTTGAGTAGAAGGTTTTGAAATGAACACCCTGTATGTAATTTAAGAGCTTATCATTGTTAATTCTTTTTATATTATATATACCCTATATTACTGCAGTTGGTAAAAATAGTCTATTTTTATTTTTTTAGACCCATACCTTGCTTTCGTTTGCTCTTCACTTATGTCTAGTACTTCAGTCTTATGATATTATTTTTATTAACTGTAGTTGTATAAAATTGTAATTTAGGTTCTTAAAACCGTACAGTATTTTATAATATGTTATGTCTGAAATCCTACAACTGGTACAAAATAACATTTTCTTTAATTATATATGTGAATGACAGACATGACGTTAAAACAAGTTCAATAATTATGTCAAAAAATTTCCACTATAATTCGCTCCAGGGTACCACAGACAGGAGAAAAAAATTCCGATAAATACTTGTGTTGTCATGGTATTGCAACCAAAACTACACATTTGATTGGTCAAAAAACAGTGGTGTGGAATTTTCACACTAAAATCCTAAAATTTTCGAAGCTCGCAACAAAGAAAAAGAAAATCGAGCGTTTGGAAAACACAAAAATAGACCACTTGTGGCAAATTCGTTTTTGCAAATTATCTTTTTTCGTGAAGGAATTCAAATTGGCAGGGGTTGCGCCTATAAAAGAAATGTAAACACCATCACCGACCGCGGAAATAAAATAATGGATTCGTTTTAAGTAACGGCAGATAATTAAGCTTTTATTTCTCCTCGGAATTTGTTTTTTATTGTCTTTTAGAAATTTAATTTTAAAATGGTAATTTTTTAGAGTTTTGTTTACGTTGAAAAGTTTTTATTTTATAAGAGCGTTTTACACGTTTAAAATAAGGCTTAAAAAGCTGGAATAGATTTCTCTTATTTATATGTATATATAGCGGTAGGATATTAAATCCGGCAGTAGGGCATCAACGGCAGGATTTAATATCCTGCCGCTAGACAATGAAACTTGTCTAATAAGTAGACGCTTGTTTTCTATGCTATTCACCACGACTCGATACAGCCTCACTGATGAGTTCCTGTAAGACAGGCGAAACCGGTCTGGGGAGAGAGTCATGGTGGATAGCATAGCATATATATATATATATATATATATATATATATATATATATATATATATATATATATATATATATATATATATATATATATATATATATATATATATATATATTTAATATCTGTATTACCGCTTTAACTATTTTAGTAAAATTTAATACACATACATTTTAAGGCGTTGTCTAAGAAGCAGCATTTAGGCTTTTTACCACCTTATAAGTTAGGCCACTTAGGACATAGGTTTATTTAAACTTTATTTTTAATCACCTATATATTTACACTTTTAAAGATTAGTATTTTATTTTAAAACACTCTGTATAGCTTAGAACTGGATCACACAGAAAGTGATTTTTTTAAATTCGAATATCTCTGCTTAAGTCACCTTTTACCAAATATACCTTTTTCATGTTAAAGAATAAGAAGTTTATTCTAAAAGTTAAAT
>JACEGR010007090.1:0-53264 GCA_014170235.1 Listronotus bonariensis
AAAAATAAAAATAATGAAGTAAGATAAGAAATACACGTTTAATATTTATGAAACAATATAAACAAAAACATTATAAGAAAGTAAATTTATTTGCAAAAAATATGTCGATATTTATTAATGTACACTTTTTACAGATTTTTTTTCACTTTCCGTTGTTAGAATAAAAATTTAAAATATGTTTTTTTTTCAAATAAAATAAAATTAATTAGCACTTATTGTTTCATATCTGGAAAATGGCCTGTCTCTCACCTTAAGCATTTTTGATTTCATTCAAAGAAGCGTTTTTGGCCTTAAGAATGATCAATTGCTTACAAATGGTTTTCTTCTCTGGCCCATCGTTGAGATCTTTAGCAAGGTACCTCCAGTACTTGCAACTCAAGAAACTGATGGTTCCACACATATGCATCTTTATACAGTCCAACGAAACGTCAATTAAGGACCGGTTTTATTTTTTTAATTTATAAGAGTGAACTTCCGCGGTGGTCTCATAGGAAAACCAAGTCAGGATAGCAAAAGACAAATGTACTAGACTTATTTATCAGGCAAAGCTGCCTCTGGTAGATATATGCTACCTATGCTGGATGTTAAAATAATCAAGTTAGTAAATGTAATGTCAAAATATTTTTATTTTTTATGTCGTTGTCATTTAGCTAATAGTTCATATTTTTATTTTTTTATTATTATTTAATTGCGTGTATTTTATTTTTGTGGGTCAGGTGTTTCTGTTTATACCCAACTTAAACCTATTAGGGATAGTATTGCCGTTTTGTGCAAAGATTTTACCTGAGAGAAACGGAGTATAAGAACTGTGTTTTAAGTGAATGGTAACCGAATAAATGTTAATTAAAAAGGTAAAATATTTTTTTAATTAAACGAACTCCAAAAACCAAATAACACTGACAAAAAATTTAAAATAATTACTAAAAAATAGATAAATAAAATCAAGTTTTATTTAGCTAAACTACTAAATGTTAATAATTAAATACACAAAATACTTTAATACCATATGTTATTACCCGACTTTATTTATTTTTATTTTTTATTATTTTTAAAGTTTTAGTGAGTTTTTTTGGAGTCGGTTTAATTTTTTTTATATATATTTCCTTTATACATATACCTGGTTACAAGTAAAGCATATTTTAATTAGACGAAGGTTCATCTTATAAAAACATACTTAAAAAATATGCTGCTTTATATTTTGCTAAATTAAGCATCTAAATATTTTTAGGGCGAACACGAGACCCTATTAAAAATAAAATATAACCGCGGGCGACGCATGAAGTATCTTATGTAAATGCGCCTCTAGAGATTCCCGTTTTTAACAAGTTTATTTAAGGGTAGCTAAAGTAAAATTTCAAATTTTATCGGGTGGATAAGTAAAAACACCTTAAAAATTGTTTGTGTAATAATAAAAAACATTTATTTATACACAGAATTAAAAAAGAAACGAGTTTTACAAAGAATAAAAAAATTAAACATATTGTTATTGTTATAAAAAAATGGTTTCTGGGAATGCTTATTCAAAATCTGACAGAAAAAAATTAAAAAGCCCTAGCATCCTTTTTCCTAAAAAATAAAGCCCTTTTTACCACTCAAAATCACATGTCAAACGTGAATTAAAGTTTCCATTATGCCAAAGACTTGATTTCTCTTACAATCAGCACCAAAATTTGAAGAAAATCGAATTATTTTTAACTTAGATATTCAGGTGTATCCATGAAATGCGGCACACAATGTAGATATAAGCCGGTGGCTTACGTATATAACTTTTTTATTTTCTGAGGGTACGTATTTAGTTGTTTTCTATATCTTTCTGTAAAACAACACTAACTTTCTTTTTTTTAGACAAACCACGATGGCTTAAAGCCTAAATACACATGTTGTAACGTTTTGACACTTTATATGAACAATAAAGGTTTTTAAATATTTTTGTAAACAGAAATTTTATGGTTAAATCACAAATTTTGCAAAAACCAGATAACTAAATATTCAGGGTGTCCCAACTCTACGAAATATCTTTGCTTTTGTATAGGATCCAAAAATAAACTTAAAGTATAAAATGTTTATTTCAATACACTCTAATTATTGACAGTACTAGTTACATATACAAGGTGTTTTAAAAACATAATTTTTATTGTCAACAAGGTTTTTATTTAAACAAATTTTGACTTTATATTAAATTATACATTAGAAATGTATAACAAACTCTACGTCAATTATTGCTGGCTTTTAAGATATTAGCAACATTCTGATATACTCATTAACGATTAAAAGTAAATAAAAAAATATATTTTGGTTTTAATTATTTTTATATAGTTCTGTCACTGTCAGAGTGACAAATATAATAATAACATGTAATTAATTACCTTTTATTGTAAGATCTACTAATTGGTAAGTCAGCTATTAAGTTTATTTTAGATAAATATTTACTTACTTAACCTAAAAACCAGCCATAATTGACGTATTGCTGTTTTTGGTACAATTAAGGTAATATGTGTTAAAAGTAAACTAAATTGCTGACATACCTATAAGTAGTTCTTGCAAGGAAAAGTTTACAATAACATGTTACTATATTATTTGTCTTCCTGACGGTGACAGTTTTTTTTTTAATAAATAAAACCCTATTATTTTCGTTTCTTTTTCTTTTAATGGTTAATGAATATATCAGCAGACTGCTGATATCTTAAAAACTAGCAGTAATTGACGTATAGTATGTTATACATTTTTATTGTAGAATTTATTGCAAAAGTCAAATAATGTTTGTTATAGGGTGTTCCATTAAAAAAAAACTTGTTAAGAAAAAAATATGTTTGGGAGATACTTTGTATATTAATTAGTCCTGTCAATAAATAAAGTGTACCCAAATAAACATTTTTTATTTTAGGTTTATTTTTGTATCTTGTACAGAGGCTAAGTTAATTTATGTATAAATAGAGTTGGGACATCCTGTATTTTTACAAATTCCAATTTTTTTTTAACAAAATGTTGGTTACTATTAAGGACAATCAAGTTTATACTTATTACTATTTATATATCAAATATTTTTAAAATCCTAGATACCCCCAAACACAGTATTTCTTATATAAGAAAATAAATTAAAATAATCCCTTACTGTCGTAATTATATACAAAAGGAAATCTCCCTTTTCCACAGTTAAAATAAGAACTTCGGCCCAAGGGAAATTTCTCTTTTGTTTATAATTACAAAAGCGGGGAATTAGTATTTCCATTTATTTGCTTAAATCTTACTTGCTGACTCCCGGTAAAACTCGATACCGATTAACTTATAGGCTATTGATTATGTACAAAAAAATATGATAAAAGGTAACTAAAACGTTAAAGGAGTTTTATTATTTTTATATGATCAATGGACCCCCAAATATTAAAAAACCGAGGAGTGCTAATATTTAGAGGGTGCGTTTTTGAGAACGGGGTTAAGACATCCCCTTTTCAGTTTTTTAAGGTTAGGTCAGAAAACTACGCATTTTTCTAGGTAGTAGTCAACAGAAATGTTGTAGAAAATAAAATTCTCTACCAAATAAGGTTGCTGAATTAAAAAAAAAAGTTATTTTTGACAAAAATATGCTTAAAAAACGAATCAGAAAAAGAAAACACAAAAAAACACGTTTTTTTGTATTATGCCCTTTAACTTTCTTCCATGGGGTTGAAGGCATAGGCATTGGTTTACAGAAAAAGAATGTTTATCCTTCTAATACAAAATGACGCTAAGTAGAAGTATTTAGTGTTTATAGTGTTCGAAAACCGATTTTTCAAAGTTTGCCACTCACACCATTTTTCGGCAATTTTCCCTATTTTTCGCAAAGAATGTTCTGTAACTCTTTTCTACGCAGTTTTAGGTATAGGCAATGGTACACTTAGTTCAAATTACACACATTACATACAAAACTTGTTGTCATTAAAAAAAACCTTTAACTTATGTTATAAGTATTTTAATCTATTTTATGTTTTATTTGTTTTCTGGGAGATTAAATTTAAACAAAATATTATTTTGGCTTTTCCCCAGAATAAAATTAAAAAGTTTATTTAACATTTTAAGAAAATTAAAACTTTTTATACATTATGTAGAACTATTCTGCTCTTACATAATATAATAAAAGTTATTATTTCTTTTAAAGTAATAATAACTTTTATTATATTATGTAAGAGCAAAATAGTTCTTCATAATGTATAAAAGTTTTAATTTTCTTAAAATGTTAAAGAAACTTTTTAATTTTATTCTGGAGAAAAGCCAAATAATATTTTGTTTATATTTTAATCTAACCTCAATTTTTTTTTTACAAAAGTTCAAAAACTTAAGGTTTTTAATTTTTATCTATTACAAAAATAGTTCAATTGAGCTTAAATTTAAAGAAAATATACTTTGTACCATTTTAAATATGGTGTATATTTTGCATTAATAAATGTACAGACGTTATTATTTTTCTATTTTTAAAAATTAAATTCCTTTTTTCGAAAATTTTTGGGTTGAGGGTATAAATGGTTATTATATAAATTGTAGGTTTTTTATTGTCGACAACTTTTATATTTAACTTTTTAATAGGTTTTATTGTTTTGCTTGTAATTGCAAAAAAGCATTTTATTTTTAAAAACCACCTTTTCTTTACCGGAATTATTTTTTTACATCATTATGACACATTTAACAGAAATATACCAATAGTTAGCTGTAAGGGATTTTTTGCAATCAGATATTCCGTCTGGACTATAACCAGAACTAACCATGACTGCCCCAATGTAACAGTTGTTCATGACCATCTGTAGTGCTTTAAACCAATCCAATTACACGTCCTTGTGCTTTTTTCTGTAGTCTTTAAAGACTGTCTAATTATCTCAAAAAAAAGTTTCAACTTTAACGATTATAATAAGAGTTTTTTGATGTATTACTAAGAAATGCAGAATAATTTAGGTTGGTTTATATTTCTTAAATATGTTAATGTTTAAACAAAGTTGTCTATTACTTTTTAAATTTGTAGTAAAGGCACAAAATTTACTGTTTTTTATTTAGGCCGAATATTGTCAAAATAAAAGATTTAAATCGGCTTTGCATGTGACAGAATTACTGCTTAAGTCTTCCGGCTTGCTAGGATTTCTATTTTTGCAGAGAGCGCTTTCACATAAGAGATTTCTTCTTACTGTGTATATTTTCAGTGTTTTTAATAAAAAACCCTTTTATTTTTGCTTCGTTTAAGTTTTCTTTTTAGTACAAGGACAGAAGTGATCTGGGGGACGTCATTTTTAGGTTTATTTGTTGTCATTGTTATTAAAAATATAATTGAAAAAGAAATTTATTGTTCACCATCCTATTTCTCAAAGCAACCTTTAATCGGTCTATCTATCACTTAATTCCAACATTACAGGTAAGAAGTTAAATAGGCTGATTTGTGCTCCACGAAACCGTTTTTAATCCTTTAGTCGTCAAAAAATGTTTTGATTGCAGGTTAATTTGTAATTTCTCTTTTGTAAAAATTCTAACGTAGGATACGTAACTATTAATTTGCATCATTAATATGTTTAAATGTAGATGATTAATTGTAATTTGTTATGCCGTATTAAAATATTATGTTTTTGAGGTTGAAAAAAATTCATTGCTCAGAAAAAATTGCTTTGGAAAAGATGGCACTAAACTATATACAGACTGTCCACTGATGGGGTTTACAAGAGGACTAATGGACCAAAAATTGAATTTTTCAAGAAAAACCTATTACAAATATTTTTCTTGTACAAAATGTAATTATTCAAGAACAGAAAATTTTGATTTTGTATAAAGTATACGCAAAAACTTCAAAAACCTGATTGTTCTCCAAGAGTAAACTAACTTTATTTTTCATCTTTAAGCAAAATGTCATTTACAAAATTTATTTAGAATGGCATTTTGGATTACTTCATTTATGATACAGTATCAAAAACTCTCATAAGACTGATTTTGAAGTAACCAATAATTTATTATTTTAAAATTTTATGATGAAATTGTATAGTATTAATGTACTATGGAGTATATACCTAAATAATAAAAAGGAGAGTTTAGTTCTAGTGTCAGATGTCGTATTTAGATTAGAGTTTGGAAAATGTTTGTTAATTTAAACATTTCAATAAATCTTACGAACACAAGTTTATTTTCTTATATTACCGCTTATTAATAAATATAAAACAAAAATGACCCAAAAAGCGTTTTTAATTTGCTATTTAAATATGCACATGCTTCCTCCATTTCTACACAACACAATTTTCCAGCTAGAAATAAGTGTCATTAAGGGTTTTTTGACAAATCATTAAGTTTCATAAAATTTTGTTTTATTATTTTTGTTGCTCACAAACATTATATATAATAAAAATTTTTATCATATTTTGCGTACAAATTAAGAATAAGAATACTTCTGGAAAAAAATCATGTTTTTCAAGTATTTGCGAACCCTCAATACAAAATTAACATTTTTCATTTGTTAATCATATTTTTTACAAGCAAAAAATTTTTATGGAGAATGACTTTTTTTTAATTAAATTTTTGGACCGTTTGTCGTCTTGTAAACCCCAACCGTGGACAGTCTGTATATATGATTAAGCTGTGTAGACATTTTAAATGTTGTTAATATTATAAAATAAATATTGTATAACAATCCCTTTTCTCTTCTATTAACCGATAATTTTTCAACACTTTTCCTGTGTCCATTCCATTTTTAACAGCAAAAATGTTTTCACTATGAAATTATGAATGCAAAATATACAAACGTAAGCGTATTCGCCTAATAAAGAATGCATGTTCGGTTCGCGTCGAATTTAGCCGCGTATACACTTGAGCATAAATCCGAATAAGCATAACCCATACGAGCTGATCTTCTGTTCGGGATGAAAACTTATATAGGTACGGGCACGAATGAGTATCCTATTTCGTTTTAGACCATTCCAGCTATTTGAATATACCCGTTTAAAAATGACAGATATTTAACTAGCCAGTCCGAGTTTCATAGTTTTATGTAATTTCTTAAAGAAAACAAGAAGAAAACTAGACGTATTTTTTGTTATTCATCTATGTTAACATGTTAATATGACTTTTATTAACTATTTACCGCCATGTATTTCCTTTTTATTATTGTTATAATACGTGTACGTAGGGGATTCCACTATATTTTCCTTTAATAACCGATCATTTCTAAATATTTTTCCTGAGTCCATACCATTTTAAATTGTCTTGTTTTGAAATACAAATGTCTCCACTATGTATTTATAAATGCAATGGCTAATACTATGGAACAACTTATTTACATAAACTTACTAGTTATGATTCCCGGCTTCGCTCGGGAGTTGATATGAGATCCAAATAACCGTTGTTCTGAATGAAGTTCAAATACTCGACAACAGATGGCGCCACTACACTTAATTTACAAGTTGAAGGGTTGGAAAAGTCCTTATATATTTAAAAATACGCCCTTTAGGGTAAAACGGGAACTTTCTTGTTCGAGGGGGATAAATGGCTATCACACTATATAAGTCCCTTTATCGTATCGGAACTCCTATTCAAGTTTTATCGGCACGCACATTTTATCAACTTAGTTTTATTATATATAATGATATCTAAACCTAAAAAAATCCATTACTTCTTGCTAAAAAGTTTCAATAATTTACAGGAGTTATTGTTTGGTTCATTGACCACAAATGTATAAAATTTATGTTGTTTGTCTGTAGCTATTAAGATTACCTTAAAAAAATAATAATAATAACATAGTACTGCCCTTTCGATATTTTCCGCTTCTTATCGATAAAAGATAAATCTTATTTTAACGAACCTAATTATATTGCGGAACGCAGTTTTCCTGTCATTTCTTTCCCAGGCGGCGACCCAAATATTGCGTATAAAATATATTAGACGATCGTTATCAAGTATACAGATACATATATTTTTGGTGGATATTTTGTCGAATATTTTTTATAAAAACACATTTTGGATATCTTAATTTAAAATATTATTAGCGTTTATATATATTATTACTAGTAGTAGCAGTAGTTCAATTGGTACTAAATCAGCAGATATTAGAGGCCGTTGCAAAGTGCGCCGATATACAGGGCTATTTACGGTGAGTGTTCCTTTGAATGATCTCGGGATCTACTAAAAATACATTTTTTAAATTCTTGCGCTAGATTAAATAATTTTATTTTAATTTGGCAAATAAATTCATCGTTTCTGGGATTTTTGGTTATACCAAAAGAGTTGATGTGCTTGCATATTTTAAATGGTACACACTATATATTATTAAATTTTCGAGTTTTATACGAAATTTTAGGGATATTTTGTATATCTTGTCATATACCTAAGTCTAAGAGTTTTTGACATATTTAATTTACTTTTTAAAAAATGACGTTTGCAAACTCAAAAATATTTATTACACAGGCACACAAAAAAGTATTCTGAACTGGAACCGCGCTGAATCCGAATCTCAAGCCCGGCTTGGTCCAGCACGTCTAAGGTTTTTGTAATTTACAAATATAACCTTAAAGTTTGGTCATGTGGAAAACATTGTATCCAGTTGGCTGAGGGGTTTATTTTTTAGTTTTCCTACTGGAGTGCATTTGTCTAAGTACAATAAATACTTACCCAAGTTTTAATAAAGAATTTTGATCACTTTAACCTTAACATAACCTCAAAAGGATATAGTAATTAAAAGAACTGGTTGTTTAGTATTTAAAGGGTTATTACATAATTTTGGTGCATGTACTCAAAGTTTTCTTGCAGGAATAAATGAGACGAAGAACAATTGAGACTTTTGCTTCCCGAAATCCAATATTATATGCTGGAGTAGCAAACATAACCTGAATCTTAAATGCAAAAGGGGGAACATATCCAGTTGGTAAAACGGGGCTACTGCTATCTGCCACTTGTTTTCTTTTTACTGTAATTTACGTGAAAATTGATCAAAATTGTTTGTTGAGACTTGGGTAAGCAATTGGTTTACTTGAAGAAATGCATTCCAGTAGAAAACTGAAAAAATAAACCCCCAGCTAACAGGACACGATGTTTCCTACATGACCAAATTTTAAAGTTATATTTGCAATTTACAAAAGACTGGGACCTGTTCTGACCAAAACGGGCATTAGATTCGGATTCAGCGCATCGAAATTTACAAGAAACACCATGTCCTGGTTCCAGTTCAGAATATTTTTTTAGTGTGCCTGTGTCATTTTTCTTATAAAAATCCATTATTATTTAATTTAGGATTAAATTTCTGTTTAGAAGAACTCAATGTAACTAAGTATTTGTAAAGTTTAAAAAATACTAATACAGGGTGTTTAAAAAATAGGAATAAAAATTAAATTGATCAATCTACCAAAAATTAATTGTTTAGATGGAAACGTACTCATTTTATAATTTTATTTTATGTAGCAATAAAAATAAATGTAAATTTGTGTAAATTTACCTATTCCTAAAAGTTGTAGTTTTCGATATTTTTTCAATTAAATATTTTTATTTGGTTAATAAGCTGCAGTTTCAAAATTAAGTCATAATGTGTTATATATGTTGGTAGCCTATTTTAATATAGTGCTAAAAGTCTTCAATAATTTTTAACAATCGTTAGTTTTTATACCATCAATGTACGGATCTACCTGTACGACTGCTTTTAAGTAAATTCACTAATAAATACACTCTTACTTAGATTACTGACTTTAATTCATTAAGATAATTATTCAGATTAATAATTTCCCTCAATTCCCAGATATAACATAATGTATTCTTAGTAAGCTATGATGAAGTCTGTCAAATTTTAAAACTCATGAACTTAAAGAAATAATGACGAAATCAAAGGTAACTTGATTGTTTGGTTCAGTTGATGTCGCTTTAACTGTTACATTACATAAATTAATATTTTGTTGTAGGCACTGAAACAACACACTAATTTAAAGTGTGAAAAAAGCTTCGAAGTGTTAAAAAAGTATTTTTTTTTTTTAACACTTTATGTAGTGTACTAGAATGGAGTACTTTAACTTTATGTTAATGATTAAAAAACGGCATGTTTTTAACGGTCGTAAAAAATACTATATAAGCCACCATTTTAATTGTATTGTCAAAAAAACAAATAAAATAAAAAAATACCAATACGATTTCTTAATGGACCTTATTTTCCATTACCGTAAAAATACTAATTTTGGTTTGTGTGTGAGTGCCATAGAAAATTAGTTGAATATAGTTAATACATAATTTTATTAAATAAAATGAAAAACACTAAGCGTTTTATTTAATTTTAACACTTATATTTTAATATTTTTTGTTAGGTATATCCTATCTTTAAACATGACTACTAAGATCATACCAATAAATTGCTAGAATGTGCAAAAATGGCAAAAACATAAACTTTTTAAAAAACCGAGATATTTTTAATATATTTTTTAAAAACTAACCATATAGTGAGTACTTAATGTCCGTCCCCTTCTTCTTAAATCTAAACTGTTTGGTCGGACAACTTTACATGTCAAGGTGCCAACACTTTTTAAATTAAAAGTGTGGTCAAGTGATGCCTTATTTTAAAGGTAAAGAATGACTTTCAAGGAGGTGCAGAAATAAATAAAAAATTTAAAGACTACCAAAAAAATTACAAAGCAAAAAAAGGGCCAAACACATTTTAAATAGCATAACAAAAACACAAGGTCTTCACCTTAAATAAAGTATTCTGAAAAGCAAAGAAAACTTAATGTTTACCTAACAAAACATAGGTTTTCGTGCATTTTCTGTCGCGCGGGTCTTATATCCAAAAGCCAGGGAGGTGTAAGTGCACTCCCCTCCCAGCGCCCATGCTGCTAAAAACTGTTAGGCTTATGCGGGATTTACACGGGTCGATTTTAGCCGTGCGATTAGGCCGCACGGCTAAAATTGCCTGTGTAAATGCAGATGCGTGGGACTTTGATCAAATGTCTAATGCGGGATTTACACGGGTCGATTTTAGTCGTGTGATTAATTGCCAGTAAACTACCTGCAAAGCCAAATTCATTTAGACATTCGATCTAAGTCGCACGCATCCGCATTTACATAGGCAATTTTAGCCGTCCGGCCTAATCGCACGGCTAAAATCGACCCCTGTAAATCCCGCATTAGAGATATATTATGATTCACAAATTTGGTATGAGAACTAGTACCTGGGCAAGTAATGAGTGACTTTTTAGGGGGTTCCTTTTGACGAGTGTACCACGAATATTCCTACCGCCATATAGGGAAGCGGTGCTTTAACCCAGCCTGTCAATGTCAAATGTTTAGGGTAGCCGACTGGGCAAACGCGTCAATTTTTTCATCGGACAAGTTTACCATATTGTTTTACATGAAATTTGTGTCAAAAATCGTAAGTGTTACAGTCACGAAACCATGAGACCCATGGACATTTTTTGGGTATCGGATAGGGCAGATTTTGTAACTGTAACCCAACAACAATTTTCAGCACAATGTTTAAAAATTGCATGTAACATATTGTGCAAACTTGTCCGACAAAAAAAGGGACGCGTTTGCTCAGTTGGCCACCCTAAACATTTGACATTGACAGGCTGCGTTAAAGCACTGCTTTCATATATGGCGGTAGGAATATTCGTAATAGACTCGTAGAAAGGGACCCCTTCAAAGGGTTTTAAAGTGTTATTATGAAGTTAATTTCATTGGTGACTCAGGGACCATAAATAATTAGTATAACTAAAATATTGTTCTTTTATGTAATATTTATTTTTTTAAATAAAAATTTTAATGAATTCAATTTTCTGTCTATTATTTGTATGTTATAGCAAAAACTATTTTAAAAGTATCTTTTGCCAAGTACACAATTTATTTTCAATTATTGTGCCATTTATTTGATACGTGATAACTTTTCTAGTTTACGTTCGTGAGTTATGATTTCACATTTCTTAACAATTTATCGAAAATCGTACGTAAGCTTTATAAATCCTTTTATGAAAGAGTATAAAAGGCGCAATAACAAGTTTAAGGCATTAAAACTCGTAGTTTTATGGAACAAAATTTATTCCCCGTTACAGATTTTGCTGGCCGCAGGGAAAATTATTTAACTTTAGTTTATTTTTGTCGAGTGTGAGCAATGTTTAATACAGTATAAATACCCAGAAATATAATTTAACGAAAAAGTTAAGAAAATAATATTAATGTTTTTATGGGTACTTCTATTCTATTCTATTTTTATTTTCTTGGTTTTGGTTCCTTCAGGTCCAATCCACCACTCTCCCCTTTTCCGAAATATGCTTTCCAGGGCTGACGGAAAATCTGGATAATCGAGCTCGTAGCTCCCAGAAATTCAAAAAAAAAACTGAAATAATTCTACAATCGATGCAATGCATAAATTGTCGGCTGTCAAACCAAGACCGGCTACTGGTGTTACGTATAACCTTCACTTTCACTACTGACAGTTCCCATGGCACGCCCATCTATTTCCCGCCATTTGAAAAATACCTCGTGTTCACCACCAAACAGGATACCATCAGCCTATAGGAATCTTTGCTTACAGCGCTTAGATCCAGAAGAAAGATGCCGTCAATTTAGCGTGAATCTTTCCTTGATCCCCGAAGGTAAAAAGGTCCGTACGGCACCTCTAACCGCCACTCCGGGAAGAACTTTGTAGTCCTCTACGCACGTCCGCACAGTCCGGAGGTCAAACAAAGAGTGTTTATGGGTACTTGTATGTATAGGGTGTACGGATTTTGTTGCAATTGCAGGATATCTTGGTTATTATTAGAGATAGGGACTTCCGGTTTTCACGAACTGTTGATACTTGTTGATAAAATAAAAGATAACAATAAAACATTTTTTATGCCCACCTAGTTTTTAACATACAGGACAAAATTCAGGTTTTAATTTTTTAGTTTTTAATAAAAATTTAAAAGGAGGTATAGAAATTAAAAGTTGACACCCGGTACACAAATTTCATAGTTTGTTTTTAATTTGTATTTCCTTTTAAAATAAAAATACTGATATAAATAAGGTAGAGAAATGTAAAAAATAGGGCTTATAATTTCAATACTGGTAAAAAATTGTGGCTTTAAATTATTTTTTCCCAGGGTATTCGAAAATTTGGCTAAAATACAACTTTTGGCTCTCCCTGTATAACTCCTAATTCTATAAAGCTTTTTGCAATTCCAATATAAAATAATGATTTCAATGAAACATTTTGACCAAAGGATAATTAAAATCTGTCACAAAATCAAGAAGGTATTTAACATTAAATTAGATTAAAATTTTGTTTGTCGGTTTTTTTGTCCAGGAGTGATTAAAAAACGTTTTTAAAGGAGATTGGCAACAAATAATAAATGGATGATCCAAGGCTTTAACTGTTTTAAAATTATTTTATTTTATACCTTTCGTCCCTTTTAACACCACGTCTAACAAGAAAAGAAATAGAAAACACGGCATATGTTTCGGTAAATCTCAGTAGCTTTTTATACATAATTCAACAAGACTTTTAGATCCATTTCAAAAAATCAGGGCTCTGCAGTGCTGTTGACGTGTATCATGAAAACTATAAAACAGAGGCGGCATTAAAACCAAACAAATATACTTACTGAGAAAGGAGGATTTACCTTTTTATTACATGTAGTTTTAGTTTTTTTTTTTATAATTTGTTCATTAGCTCCAAAACAAAAATCTCTGGACCAGTAACAAAATTCACAATATAATAATTATACTGTAAAAACTTCTTAGGACGGTTTCTTTTGACGAAACTACCACAAATATTTATACTGCCTTATATGGAAGCGGAACTTTAACCCAGCCTGTCAATTTTGACATGTTTCGATTGTCCGGCAAAAAGTGACGCGTCCGACACCCAAAACATGGCTGGTTTAAGACGCTTTATAGTTTCGTGACTGGAACACTTGCGATTTTTGGCACTGTGTTAAAAAATCGCAAGTAAAACATTGTGGTTAACTTGTCCAACAAAAAAGTGACTCCTTTGCTCAATTCGACAACCGAAACATTTGAGATTGACAGGCTGGGTTAACGCCACGCTTCCACGTATGGCTATATGAATATTCGTCAAACTTTCATTAGAAGGTTATAAACGTGTTATTTAAAAAAGGAAATTTTATTACTGGCCCAGGGACTAAAATAATACGGGGTCCACGAATCTAAATAAAAATATATACCCTCAAAACAGAAGTAATTACTAAATATGTACACCATCCTTTTTAACTGAGATGAAAAATCTACTGGGTGAGTTTTGCCGTTAAGGGATCTTGCAGCAACAAAGATGGTTAAATAAAGCAAGAATTGCATTTTTTAAGCTGACCATTACCTTTTATTTTGTCTAAGAAAATAATGGCTTACTAGGTATTTTAAAAAACATTTTTTCTATTTTTTGTCCCTGTGAGGCCGCTATTATAAAAACATTAAAATTGGATTTATATCTCACCGTACAACAAATATATTTGTACCATAAAAAGACTCTTGCTTTCTGTGGTATTTACCATAATGCCAGTCACTTCAATTTCAAGTTTCTGCAAGGCAGGCGAAACGCGTGAGTGAAGAGGATCCCAGGAAATAACATGAAAAGCAGATGTTTTTGCTTAACTGCCCAAAAACTAAGATTACATTTTGTAAACAGGAAGTTTCGGGAGAAAAGAAAAAAAATTAAAAACATATTCAGAATGTCAAAATAAGAGATATAAGAGAAAATAACCTATACATTTAATTTCGATTCTTAGCTGTCTCTAAAATATTCAGTTCTAAAGTTTTTTTGTATCTATTTTTTATTTCAAAAGCAACACAAATAAATACTAGTAAAACAACATAATTCCACTAATTTAGAATGTTTTCAAAAATACCCAAACCAACTTCAATCCATACTGCAGTTCGTTTGTTAGTCGCTCGTGTTGCTCTTTGAATTCCTTGGGGATTGTTTATAATGATATTTGCAACATTAAAAAACTCTAGAGGCAAAAATCTGATGGGCTTAGGTCTGGTGATCTTTGTATATAAGCTTGGGGTCCTCCTCTGTCAATCCAACGATCAGGAAGACAATTATTTAAGAAATTATTCACTTGACGACTAAAATTTGGAAAGGCTCCATCGTGCTGAGAGAACAGTGACGATAAATCAGCGGAACATTATTAGCATGTGTGTTAAATGGTATTTCAAAATCCATAAATAATCATCTAAAGTAGGACGCTTATTCAATATAAAAAGAACGAAATAGCTGATCGTTGAGCATTTTACACCACACATATACTGAATCGATGTTGAAAGTTTGGTTCAAACGTGGCATGGGGATTTTCATCTGACCACCGATCTTCATTGTGACAGTTAGAGGAAAGTAACCAAATATGTAATAGTATCCCTAATATGGAATACCGGCATTTTTTTAAACGAAAACTCATACACGCAATTTGTTGCTTTTTGTTAATGCCAATTTGCGACTAGAAGTGGTAACATGCCAGTAGAGCAAGCACTTTCGTCGTTGTAGCAACGTTTTTTTTTTATCGCTTTTTCATAACTTTTTAAGGTTTTAAAAAATTCTACTTTACTAAATTAAAGAAGAGGGATCACTAAATATTAAAATTAAGGGCTCAAATCTATACCATATTTTCTTTTTGTCACCCTAACAAATATATTAAAAAAATATTAATAATAAAAGAATTTATGGTTTCGTCCGTTACTTTGTAACCGTACATTTTAAATTAATAAAATAAAACAAAATATATACTTTGTTCATAGTCACTTTAATTGAATATTTAGCCGTGACAGCTGTTTCGTAGTACAACTACATTTTCAAACGTTTGAAAATGTAGTTGTACTACAAACAGCTGTCACAGCTAAATATTCAATTAAAGTGACTATGAACAGAGTATATTTTTGTTTTATTTTATTAATTTATAATAATAAAAGTTGAATTTTTTGGCCCAGTCTAGTTTATAGTATTCCATATTTGGGTTACCTATTCCATATTCAGCTACCCCATCATTTTCACTTAAAAAAAATCCGAAATAAATTTAATCAATGTAACTAAAAATGTTTACAAAATAAGGGACAAATATACAGTGAAATTGACAGATGAAAATTTCAAGATGGCGACTGGCCCTATCTTGGAAAAAAGTTAAATAGAAAGGGAGTTTTGTGGCACATCATTTTAAAGCTCCTGACGAGTTCTTTATAACCTTAGCATATAAAGTCAATAACTTTACCCAATGGCGGTACTTTAAAAATTACCTAAATACCTAATTGAGGTGGCCATATTTTCAAAATCAATAAAGTTAGATGTAATTATTGTGGCATTTTCTTACAGCTTAAGCTACAAAACAAATGCAGCGGCTGGAAGAGCTACTATTTGTGGTAGGATCGGCTACTATCGAACAACTTTTTGTGGCCCATATCAACTTCAAAAAGTGGTCCGTGAAATCACGGCCTTAAATCATAGTTATTTATTTCATTATCCACCTCGAACTAACATTTGGGTTCTCTTCAGCCATATCATATTTTTCACATTTACACCATCTCTCGTTTAAAGTATATCCTTACCCTTGAAAACATTTCTGTTTTCTGAGCATTTGCAAAAAATCTTTAAAAAAAAATTTCGATTGGGAACTCTTCAATTTGATAAACGATGTCGATATTTATTAACAGCACGTATTGCGCTACCATTACAGAAACCGTACACATGATGTCAGCATACTCCCCATAAGTGAATGTGTCAAGCATTGGGTATGGATAAAACCTTTTCTCTTTTTAAGTTGAAACGCTTAGAACCAATCAAACTTAAAACCATTCTTAACAGAACTATCAGTAAATTAAATTAGATATTGACAAGTAATGAAATACCTACAAACTGGAAAAATACAAAACTCCTGAATACGCCAACAATTAAAAAAAAAACTTTTATACCGATTATTTTAGAGACAGCTAAGAATCGGATTACAATATATGGGTTAATCTCTCTTATTTTGACCTTCCAAACATGTTCCCAAAATATTTTTCTTTCTTTCCGAAACATCATGTATTTATTCCGAAAGAAAGAGAATATTTTTAAAGGATATTTAAAGCATCGTTGTTTAAAATTTGGTAATTCAAATTACCTTTATAAAATTTTAAGTCCCTCTATACTTTTTAAAACTAATATTTTCTTATTATGGGAGGATACCTTGTACCCGGTTAAGTACCTTAACCAAATATGAACCCCGTATACAGGGCCGATCATTAAAAACAAAAATATATCCGGTCTACACCACACGTGGAAAGCATTCATCAAGAGGTTTACGCTTCGGTAAACACGACAAGGGTATATAAACTCTTACCTCGGGAACATTCAGTGTTCCAATTTCGCAAAGTAAAGATCCCTAAAGTCTAGTGTCTCGTGCAATCGATGGCGAAACGACGGTAAACGATTTTAATTTAACGTGGTTTAAACCCAAGGACCAATATTCCTCATATTTAATTGTAGTTATTTCTTTTAAAATGCAATAAAAAGCACTTTGTTTTAATCCTGCTTTTTGTTGTACCTTTAAGCTCTCGTAGGTATGCAATTTCAAACAACATACTATAATAATAATGTCGGTAATTAATTTTCCCATGCAAAGCTTTATTACAATATAAGCTAACGAGATTTTCCTATTATCCTGTTCGACATTATTGTTACATAAATAAGCAAAACCCAATTAATTTCTTTTAAACAATAATCTCCTTAATCAATTATTGATTTACAATGCAACGTGTTTTTCATTACCAGTATTACATATCGTCAGTTTAAAAGGTAAAACTTATCAAGTGAAATTTTATGGTTTAGGGCAGGGTTTCGCAAAATGGAGTACGCGAACCCCTAGGGTTCGCCATTCGATGGCAGGGGGTTCGGGACAAGATTTACGCAATGGTGGCGTGATGACAAGCGGGCACGTGCGTTACGGCTACACTGTGAAGTACGCTGGTTGTTTAAAGGCAGGATATTAGCTGGGTTTATTAAACTTTGTCACCAAATCTATATATTTTTAAAGACAGTGACTTTAACCTTAAATTCCCAATTAAAGATAAAACATCGCTTAAAAGAGTAACCTATTTAGCTGACTATTTTTTCGTGTCTTAATGAAACGAATGCTTTAATACAAGATTCCACGTGTAGTGTATTCACTGTGCAAGACAAAAACATGCACTTAAAAAAAACAAACATTTTGGGAAACTTGCTTGAAATTAAATATCTTTAAATGTTTTCCTTTTGTAAGAATTTATCACGACGAACGACTTTTTCGTGAATTTCGAAATAAAGGCTAAAATTCATCTTTCTTAGCTCTCCGACGACCTGATTTTTCGGACATTAATACTGCTAAGGATGACTGGATTCCCATTGCGGTCACGACCAAGAGCATAAATTCTAGTTTGAGCTTGTAAGCAACAGGAGTCATTATTAAAAATGTCCGCAGAAACTTTTTAAGCTGATTTAAAAAGTATGTCTTTGATAGATTTTTGGCCTGGGCAGCCAGACAGGAAGGATATTCCAAACTATCACGCAAAGCGGTAAATTTCCTTTTACCCTTTGCTACAATACTACTTATGTGAAAGTGGGTTTTCACAGTTGGTCATGAGAAAAACTAATTATAAAAATATACTTGATGCAGGGTCCAAAGTAAAGTTAAAATTGTCCAAAATTACTCCTAAAATTAACTCCATTTGTGACAACAAACAAGCACACCCATCACATTATTCGTAGTAAAAATATATGTTATGAGCACTGTATTGTTACCTTTTATTAAAATAAAAAATATTACTTTTTTTTTAAACAGTCAACCTTATTATTTTTCTTGGGAGGGGAGGGGAGATTTATTTAGTTACTAGTAGTTTCGCTGTCACACACATAACTTTAACAGGGGTACGTGCAGCTGAAAGTTTAAGAAACCCTCTGGTTTATGAAATAACAACGATTTTATATAAAATTTGTGATGAAGAAGAAAAGATACCATTTGTTTTATGTATAATATTTTATTCAAGATTTATGGAAGTCACTTTAAAATGTTCGAATTTTTTTTAACAAAATGGACTTGTTACTGTAATACTAAAACTGCGTTAAGCAAGAAGGTAAGTAAATAATATTTAGAAACACGACAGCGTGTCAAGAAAGTTTAAGCAAAGAAACTGGCTACAGCGTAGCGTGTAATATTAAACGAACCACTTGGTGCCACTTTTGACGACCTCTTTATAACTTAAAAGCTATTTACCGTAAACACATAAGTCTAAGTGTGTTACTTTGTATCCATAAGGATAACTAAAAACCTTAATTTTATAAAGCCACTATAGTGGGTTATAAATGTCGTCTATTTTTCACTGACTGACTGACTAACTGACTGCCATATAGATCAATAACCTAACCCACTTTCAAATGAGCTGGATAGATGAAATTTGGAATCCAGCTTGGTAATTATATGTAAGCGTAGAAAAAATCTAAAAATAACAAAAAGTTTTAAATTAGGTGGGCCTCCATACAAAAGACATAGTTTTTTTTTAATATAGCTTTTAAACTGTTACAGTAGATATTTAAAACTATCCTAATATATGCATTATTATATTTTCATAAACCACAAATATAAAAATAGATTTAGGTCAAAAAATAAGCGGTGTCTCCATACAAAAACTTGTAATACGAGCTAATAGAAAACTGGTTACAAGATCGGATATATCGCCCGACCTTAACTAATTAAGAGCATAAACAGAGAGCGTGTTAAAAAGGTAGCAGATAATGAATGGCCATTGCGTACTCTTATTTCTACCGTTTTTATTTGTTTACGAGAAAACAGTACATCAAATAGAAAAGTCAGAGATCACCTTTTTCCAACCAAATGGAAATTTTAAAAAATATTTTTATATTTGAGGAATGCAGTGGCGTATCATTTTTTTTCATAAATAATATTTACCGTAAACCCCTTATAGATGACACTAAAAAAATTTTTTTTTGCTTGTAGTTTGTAAACAAGTTTTGAAAATTAAAATTTGTTTCACATTACACATACGAGGCATGTTTTTAAAGTAAGTACCGTTTTTAAATTACTCGACGGCAGCGCTACGGTCGCCATTTAGCGCATGCGCGTCGTGTAGCTACATCCTGTTAAGAAGTCCCAGACACCATTATGGACCATCCGATTAAGTCTACAACTGTTTGCGTGATTTTAAAATGTCTCCACCTACTGCGAATCCCGCCGTCTGCAAAGTGCGTGCTGTAATACGGTTTCTCTGTCGTCAAGGATTTAAGTCAGTTGTCGTCAATCGTCCTTAGCTGACAAGTTTTACGTTGTCTCAAGAAATGTTCTTTACGAAAGTGTGTTTAAACGTTTAAATAATCGGAAATTGTGTTCACTCTGGGTGCCAAAAATGTTGACTGATGAGCACAAAACCAAAAGATTGGGCAGTGCATTGAGTTATAGGGAATTCAAATTAAGAGGCAGCAGTGTTGCATTTCGGTCAATTAGCTGATTAAAATGGGAAAATAGATTAAAAGTGTCAAAAATATTTACAATATTTACAAAAATATACGATTTTGGGTTTGCGTCTCGGTTAGAAGCAAGCACTCTTGAAGACAAGAAACAATAAATTTTAGAGAAAATATTAGGCATCATTGTCTACAAACCTAAATAAAACAAAGAGTAGTTACCAGCTAACATTCCGCGTAATTTTATATAAAGTGACAAAACGTAAGTTCTTGAATATTTACACTTAATCTGCAGACATAAAACATCCGACTTTGCCCCTTCTGCTTCATGGTAGAATTGTTTACGGAATTTATGATGACCTTTGGCATTTTTTATTGCATTTATTTAATAAATTATAAAAATTATTTAAAAAACACGATATTAACTGCCACAACAGCAAAAAAAGATTGACCATCAATTGTCATAGACTCCTATACTAGTTCAAAATTATGCCGATGAGGGCTTTTTAACAATGTTGCAAGCTTGATTTGAATTATCTATCTCGAGTGATACAGTAACGAGGGAGATTATTTTCTAAGTCATATTGTCACAGGCGATGAAACATGGGTAGGCTACGTTACACCGAAATCGAAGCAGGAATCAATGAAATGGCGGCATTCATCATCCCTTAGGAGAGCCAAAAACGCCTGTGAAGCAGTGGATGTCTAACAGGCGGCAAGCTTCTTTGACGATGGCATATAAAGACTGGTCCCAAGATAAAATAAATGCCTCAATATAAATGGAAATTACGTAGAAAAGTAGAGTAAAGTAGGGCCTTTAAAGTGGATAGAGTATTTTTGAAAAAAATTACTTGTGTTTTTTTATGTCAAAACGAGTACTTACTTTAAACCCACGCCTGGTAAAACAATTAACATATTTAAATTTGATATGGAACTAACAAACATCCCTCAAGAGAAGTTAAAATTAAAAACATTTTTTGACGAAGCAATGACGAACATGTGGTTTAGCAAATATCTTCAAGTAAAATAATAAAAATAATAACCCTTCGAGAATAAAAAACGCCACTGTTAAGCTATTATGTATAAGTAGAAGTAGTATTATTTCGGGCATTCCTTTAAATTTTTCATCTTTACTCGTGCCTTTCAGGATTGTTTTACAGCCAAGCGGACCCTTACGCTTTTATATGGTCTATTTATCATTTCAACTGCTGGTTTTTAGGGCGAAATGGGGCTCAGGTTTACTTTGTTGCGAATAGGTGATTTTTTGAACTATGTCCGTGACGTTATTGTCAGTTTTATCGCTGCTTATATTTGTTTTTTCATTTAAATTTTAAATGAAAATATGTGCTTTTACGTTGTTCCAGCTTAATAAGTTTAGATTGGTCAAGATATAACAAAGAATGCTTTTTATCTATTATATAGAAACTATTTTACCCTTGCAATATTATAATAAAAATAAAGATTACTTTAAAAAAATAATAATAACCTATTTAATATAAAATATTTAATAAAAGGTAAAGTTCTTTGGGCATATGGCTCATTAATGACAGTAAAAATAAATAAATAATTAATAACCTGTAAGATTTCAGCTACCATGGTTGGTTGTTTAAAAATTACGGAGTCTCCAAAAGAAAATGGAATTCCCGGGCCCGACCAAGACGGCGACACATGTTTCGTCTTCGTTAAGACTTGTCATAGCCGCTTCAGATCGTAGACACCTTGATGATGCCCCGATTGACTATAAATATCCTTTCTGTTTACCAGAACTGACAAATATAGACAACCGGTGCCATCTCACCAAGAAATTTAAAAACAACCAACCCACTATATTTGTCAGTTCTGGTAAACAGAAAGAATATTTATAGTCAATCGGGGTATCATCAAGGTGTCTACAACCTGAAGCGGCTATGACAAGTCTTAACGAAGACGAAACACGTGTCACCGTCTTGGTCGGGCCAGGGTATTCTATTTTCTTTTGGAGACTTCGTAATTTTTAAACAACCAACCATGGTAGTCGAAATCTTACAGGTTATTATTTATTTATTTATGTTTACTGTCATTAATGAGCCATATGCCCAAAGAACTTACCTTTATTAATGTATTTCTATTAAGAGACTTTTTATATTATAAAATATTTTTACAACATTAAAAAAAAACTTACTTAGAAAAGGTTGCAACCCCTTATCATAGGTTAAAGGGCATCACAAAATAAATTCTCAACGAGGCTGCCAGACGTGAACTGATCCCGAAAAATGTTTTATAAAAAATGACTGCAGAGCCAGATTAACTTTTTGGGAGGTCCTGGAAACTACCCACAGTGCCAAGTGTAATACATATTACAGGAACCACTTGGTGCTAAATTCTGTACCAAATCCAAATATGTATTTATAGGAACAAAATAGCATTATTAACAAGTATAAAATTTTATTTATTTGTTTTATTGGACACCTATAACAATTGCTGTAATTTAAAATTGTGAGATTTTAAAGTAGGTTAGATTTGACTTGGCCGGTTTTTATCAGAATTAGAAAATATTTAAATAAGTCGAATAACTTTGTAAAATGACTGGTACAATGAAAACTGGCCAATTGGAATCTAAACTACTTGAAGATCTCAAATTTTTAAACAAGGGCAATTGTAACAGGTATCCAATAAAACAAAGAAACAGAGTTTAATACTTGTTTATAATGTTATTTGTTGCTATAAATACATATTTAGATTTTGTATAAAACTTGGCACTTATTTGGATCTCCATTCTTTTGCGGCGAAGCCCACAGCCAAGCATAATTTTAGTATTGAGCTTGGCTGACCTTTTTCACATTTATCACTTTTATGTTTTTGGAGGGATATCCCTTACTCTTTACTTTTAAAAATTAAAGTACTTCTGATCATTTTTTTATATTTTTAGTTATAGCTTGCCCTGTAGACGGAATGTTTTTTTTAATTAAGTAAAAATGTACGGGTTTACTTATAAGCTAATTTTATAAAAAGTTTATATAAACTTGGATTTGCAAATTTTTCGTTCTAAAGATAGAGTCTTTAACTTTTAAAAATTCTTAAAATTTCAAAAAAACTTTTTTAGCAAAAAATGTTAGGCTAGATATAAAAGTTTTTGGATAATTAGCGGATTGTTTTTTTTAGAACCAAGCAAGGGACGTAAAAATATATTAAGCAAACCAAAAAAACCTGTATTTTAATTTGCTTAATTAAAAGAAAATAAAAAAAATGGCAACAATCAGTGGCATTTATTATTTTGTAAGAAAAGCTTGTTTCTGTAAAACTCTAGGCGCCACTGGACTTTATAAATAAATACAACTTAAAGCTTTATAAACTTCCTACTGTTGTTAATAATATTGTTAAATTTTATTAGAATCAGATTGGATACATTAAAAATATCAATAAAAACTAATAAAAAAAAGGTTTACTACCTTTTATTATGGAAACAATGCATTTCCGAACATTTGTTTATACAGAAAGAATATTAAAAGTCCTTGCTCCCACTTTATCATTTGAATGGGACAAGATATCGAGATCGGGTAAAATTTGGGTAAAGGCCGTTACTTAAACTACTTTTTGGCATAAAAATGATATCGGTCACGAGATTTAGTGCCAAGGGGACACAAACAACTTTGTTTTTAAATGAAAAAGGGAGTCATGCAGCACCTAGTTTTACACGCCTTCTAATTCTGTAGTCCTTACCGTTTTATTTTTAAAAACGGCCTAGTCCTATTTGTTCTTAGACGTTTGAAGTTTTGTTCCATTTAAAAAAATCATACTTTTTGTCGTAAGCTGTTTATTTTGAGAAATAATTAAAATTTCATTACCAATTCTAAAACTACAAAATTAGCCCAACAAACTGATATTTTTAATTGTTTTGTAAGATAAAAAATAAAAAAGTTAAGGGGGTGTAAATTTATAACTTGACACCTGGTACAGTGCAGTTTTTTAAAGTTCCCTTTTCCATAGCTTTTTAATAATATACACACAAAAAATTCTAGTTTATATCCAAAACTAAAACCACTCTTGACGAAATTATCTTGTATCACCTGTAACTCCTTTTGAGCCCACATTAACAATATTGAGACAAGAAAAACCTAATCTTATTTTTAAAAACATGTTCGTTTTGAAATTCGAATCAAGTTTTGGTTTAATCAAGATTGCTTTATATCTAATCAAGAACCAGTTAAGTTTTGCATGAAAAAAATTATTGTTTTCAAATAACTCTTAAACTCACATTATTTCAATTACTATTGCAGTTGTGTCAAGAATACTTTTGCTCGCTTTAATCAACTGTCTAAAAGATTTAACCAAGTGTAACTTCTTTTACTCAAAGCCACTAAATTATGGACCTGATATTAGCTATACTTGAATAAAAATTATAGTTCTATTTGAAAGTGCGGGAAAGAACATGCGGTGGCGCTAGCTTCGCCTAATAGCAGACGGGATTTGGTCAGCCATTTTTCCCGTGTAGATGCCATGTCTTTCGTCGGTTTGAATATTGTGCGTTTATTGATTTGGAAATCGAAAATTTGCTTGTAAAATGGAATTTAAGCTATTTAATTCCTATAATTAAAGGTAAGAGGGTAACTAGATATAATATTTTTATGTATATTACCTAATTTTGATTTAATTTATGTACGTAACAGGTACGCTAATAATATCCATAACCTAAAAGGTATACTGATCTTGTATTTAATATGACTTTAATATTAGGGTGTCTTCTTTCTTACGAACAAGAAACGTTTTATTAATTTTAACATTTCTTTTGAAGTTTTTATTTTATATTAGTTTTAGGATCGGTACCTATAATAAATAACGTTTTCCTAAGACAATGTACGTTAATTGTCCTTACTTTCGAAAGAAGACGAATTGATTTTACACTTATTTCTAAGATTTTAGATTAGGAATTTGGATGGATGGATGTCTTTTTTCACATACACGTCTAGCCACTTTAAAAGCTTCAATGCGAAATTTTTACTAATGCGTCGAAAAGATACGCTTTAAGCAAGCACAAAACGGGCACGATATCTTATTCTAAATGTTGACCTGCAGGCATTCTTTTTCTTATATTTTCCTGCTAGTGTTGTGTGACCATTAACCTTTTAAAGGGGCTAGACGTGTATAAATAGTTATTTTAAAAACATAAAGAAGTATTAGATTATACAGGGTATTTTAAAACAGCATTTTTTTTTAAATCCAAGCTGTTTTTATAAAATGTGTTTAAGTATAATACTGTTTGTTTTATGAAGCATGGCTTTTCCTTTTTTAGTTAGATTAGTTTTAAAATCTATTGGTGCTTTTTTTTCATTCATTTAAAAGTATTCGTTTTTAGTTCGTACAGGGAACAAAACTAAGGATGTTTTAATGTTTTTTAGAAAGGTTTTGCTTTTATAGCTTAGGTAGTATATTTAGCATTAAACTAAAAGCAAAACAAATTATATTTTACCATTTTATTTATTTCAGGTGCCCGACACAAAAAGAGTTTCTATCCGTCTTTAACGCTTGAAACTTGTTGAAAATATGAAAAATGTCCGAAGAAGGTCTTATGAAGTAGGAGTAGTACCTACCTATCCAATTTATCATATCTTATAAATTTTAATAATTTTTTAAGTTCTAATATTTTAGTTAAAACAATATAAAATGTGTTATACTTTTAGGGTACATTTTAAATATTTAAGGCAATATTATTAAATAGGGTGTTTTTTATTGTGTTTACTTCAAATAATTATTATTGCAACTGGTTTCATATCTTAAATAAAATTCAGAGTGTCCCCCCGTAATAACATCGATTGATGTAAAATAAATTCAAGAAAATTTTAAAAATTGTGTCACATACTAAGACTGCTGGAAGACTTATAGGACTAAACTATTGTGTAAAATCTGACTCTTTCGATTATACCGAAAAAGTAAAATTTTTAAAAATATGTAGTAGTTAAGTTTTTTAGCAGTCTTAAAATGTGAAACATTTTTTAATTTTTTTGGCTGTAATTTATTTTATGTCAATTCATGTGATTCCCGGGCGGCACTCAAAATTAATTCTAAGATATGAAACTATTCGCAATAATAATTAATATGCTTTGTTTAAACTTATCGAGTTTAAAATCTAAATAATAAAAGTGTTTGTATAAAAATAACTATTCTTTAATAAAGATAATTTAGATTTAACCCGAGAATTGCGTATAATTAATGCAATAATTCTTATACTTATTCCAAGGTTAGTTATTCTTAAGCAAATCGCAATTATAATTTTCATTAAAAGATTACTATACTTAATTCAAGCCTAGTTTGTTTTATACTAAGAAAAGCTAAAATATTCGGCCCAGTATAGCTATACTTATTTTAATAATATATCAAATTTAATTAAATACATATTTAATATTGATTAAAGGGCTATATGCTTTCTCAAACAAGATTAGTTGTTATTGCGGATATATGAATGTAAGCTTGCATTTAGTCAAGATTATTACTCTTGAATATAGCTGATATTTTTTCAGTGTAAGACATCAAAGTCGGATCAAATTTGGGATAATACTCTGACTACTTTTTGGCGTAAAAATATTTTTTGTCACGTGACTAGTGTCAAGGGGGCACTAGCAACTTACTTTTTCTAACTGGAAAGGAGGTTAGGTAGCATCTCGTTTTAAAGGCCCTTTAGTTCTCTAATAAACACTACCTCGCTTTTTAAAATCGGCCAAGCCGTTCTAGACAATTCCATTAAAACCACATTGTTTTTCCACTATTTAAGCCAAATTTCAAACGGTTCTAAGTCTGGAAACAGCTGGACCGATTTTCAGAAACAAAGGAGCGCTGAGCAGAAAATCAAATGGTCTTTTAAAAAAGTGCTACATAATTTCCATTTTTCCCTTTCCATTTGAAACATAAAAGTTATCAATGCCTTTTTGGTACTGGGATACGTACCAGAAATTATTTTTGTGCCAAAAAGCAGTTTAAGTGACACCCTTTTACCCAAATTTTCCTCTATCCTAATATCTTGTCCTATTCAAAATATAAAGAGGGAAAGGACTTTTAATATCCTCACTGTATATAAACGAAAATATATTTTTAAGGATGTAATGGTACATTTGGTTTCCCATAATGCAATTTAAAAATTTAAAGAAAAAAATGTTTTTTTCTTTTAACATCTTTTGTGGAAGAGACTGGATACTGTTACCAAGAATATTTTATTTTAGAGAGTCAAAAAACATAAATATTTTGCTTTAAATTAAATAGTAATAAATACTCACCTTATGATCATTCAGAACGTGTATACCTTTTGTAAATTAAACCTCTAATTGTTTTAAATAGACCCAATCAATAAACAATTTAAATAATAAATGAGGATCAAATGGAATTTTGTTTTATAAGCCATTGTCGATTTGTTATAATTATCTGTATGCAAATGGCATTTCAACATATTTAATAATTTTGTGAAAATAATATATGTAAACGCGTTTGGTATTTTGGTTAATGCAAGGTTTTATAATATTATCAACTAATAAAACATCAAATACAACCAGAAATAATTTTAATATTTGCCACAATAGCTGTTGTTTATTGAATGTTTGCTATTGTATTGTTTATATAGGTATAGGGTTTTAAAAGGTACTATTTAAATATTGTGTAACGTGATTTTAAAAATATAAAGCAGATATTTTACTTTTTACAAAAATTTGCAACACCTTAAAGTAGAGTATTTATATTGATATTACATATTTCAACAAAAATACTTATTAACCATTAAAAACGTAATAATCATTTTATTAATCTATGTAATATCATCATTGAAAAATATTTACATATTTATGATTCAAAAATCGATCATCTTAAGAGGTGATTCTACTTGACAAAATAAGGGTAGAGCTTCATATAAAATTTTTTCAAAATGTCATTTGTTTTCGAGTTACAAGCCGTCAAAGTTCAATTTTATTTTGGTTTTTTCGCCATATTGCATTTATTTTTTAACCAGTCCAGTTGATATTTGGCACACAAATCGAACTAAGACGTTTAGGACATATTTATGTTTATATGAAGTTTTTTTCTTATGTTTTGTTGTAGAATCAATTGGTTAAGTTTGTCGGTTGAGTAACTGGACACCCTGTATGTATGTAGGTAATTTGATTGAAACTGATAAACATTTTGATGTCTATTGGTGCCTAAATGGTGAGGTTTATCGACTTTATTAAAATGGCTTTATTTTTTAAGTTTTTGATTGTCTATAAAATGGCGTCCCAGCTTTGCGATATCTGTCAAAATAAAAAAGCTAAATATTCATTTATTTATTATAAGACAAATTTTTTATAAAAATTATTTTATTACGTATTTTTTTTTTGCTATTTATTAGCACACTAACCAATTTTTATCGAAATCCAGTAATTCTTCGGTAACATATTGTAATTTACAAAAGAAGTTGTTTTTTTTAATAACTCATACATTTTTTAAAACTAAAATTTTTAAAAACTGTTAAGTGCCATTACTTCTAACCTATAAAGCTACCTAAATAAGTTGATAGATACAATAAAATCAAATATTTGATTTTTAGTGGCCCGCTTACGAGATTTTAACTCTCAAATTAAACAAAAATAAATAAATATCTGTGGAGATCTATAAATCCTAAATAATGCCTTTTTTAACACGCTTTTATTAACTTGGGTTGTAACTATCCATCTATCTATCTATCTATCTATGTAAAAACAGTATCCCGTTATCTTTTTTGAATCGCCAGGAAAAAAATTCCATTATATTATAAAAACAACACCTAGGATGCCATCTGTTGGCAACATTTCAAACTTTGCTATTAAATGAAGAAGAAATTTTTAGTTTTTACACAATTAGGTTAGTTGCACCATGAGTGTTTAATTTTTATGAAAAATTAAAATATAGGGTTAGTTGCACCATTAGTTCAAGGATTAAATAATAAAAATTACATTATGTGTAATGTATACATAATACATAATGTGCAATTAATAAAAATTAACATTCTTTTTTTGGATCGCCAGGAAAAAAAATTTTCCTTTATATTATAAAAATATAAAAACAACACCTAGGTTGCCACCTGTTGGCAAAATTTCAAACTTTGCTACTTAATGAAGAAGAAATTTTTAGTGAGTTGCAATCTGTTGGAAAAATTTTAAAATGTGCCACTCTTGTTCATTAAAAAATTTTTCGCCATTTTGTCAAGAGTAGCAGAAACTAAAAAATGAAAAATAATTAATAGTTTAAAAAACTAAAAAAACACGCTTTTATATGCAACCGAACTAAAAATTAGAAAATAATTTTTCATTACAAAGAGTTTGTCACTTCAGAATAAAAGCGTGGGGTGCATTTTACTATTTTTTCATAAATTTTCCCTCATAGATATTTGCAAATAGAATAATTATAACATTTAATATATTAAGCACCCCACGCTTTTATTCTGAAGTGACAAACTCTTTGTAATGAAAAATTATTTTCTAATTTTTAGTTCGGTTGCATATAAAAGCGTGTTTTTTAGTTTTTAAACTATTAATTATTTTAAATTACTTGTACAAGCACCTTTTATATTGTAGACACAAGGATATTATTACCAGTTTTTTTTTATAAATATTACAACCTGCTTTACAATTTCTAATAATTTTATTAACAGTTTATATTAAATCTCTAATATTGATGAATATACCTAAAAGTTGCAGGATATAACAAATTAAATTTATTAGGTTTATCTAATTTATTTGTAAAATTTATAGCCATGATTTTCGGATATTAGTAAATTTTAACCAGTTATTTTATGAAATATACCCATTTGTTATATTAATACTGGCTAATACATATTAATAACCCGGTAAATATTTCCAAATTTGTTATAAATAAGTTTTGGAATTTGCTTTAAAAATATAAATTTTAGATGGCGTAAAAAAATTTATGATCTACATTAATTTAAATATTCTCCCGTATTTTCGTTGCGTGAAAACTTCGTTTTTTGAAACTCGGCGAGTATAATATTGAATTAAAATTCAGAAATATAATTATCTTTTTAAAAAGCCTTTTTAGTATTTGAAATTATACCCCATATTTATTATAAACAAAAAACAATAAAGGGAACAAAAACCTTTCTTCCTTTTTTAATATTAATAATAAAAATATTGCTTTATTGTCTAAGATTATTCATTTAACAAAGCAGAATAAAATTAATTAAAAAAATAATAATAATAATTGGATAAATGCTGTATGTAATGCCACGACTAATTAAATATATTGTGACGTATACTTTGAATACATTAGGGACCATTTTACGTCACTTGGACAAATGTACCATATGGAACTATCTTCTGGGACCATAGGACCGGTGGACCAAAACTAACTTCGCATTTTTTTAAAAATTAACTTAACTTATTTGACTAACTAAATTTAGTACGGGCATACCCCCACTAGGGGTAGTCCGTATGGAGCTTCACTAAAACTCTAACTTTTATACTTGACTTCACTTTTACTACCTACTTCTTATCAAATATTTTTTATAAATTCTTTTTCCCCATTATTAGGAAAATTTCTGTATATATACCAAGTTGAACGTAGTATTTTGATGACTTAGCACGTTGTTGACTCTGAATAAAATAATATGACCTAGACTTTGTTATTGTTTAGTGACATAAAACCTTGCACTATATTTTTGATTATTTGTTTTAATTTTTGGATGTGATTTCTTTTAATGCCGAAATAATTAAATAAATATTAAAATTATTTAAACTCCATATACCCCCTATACAGGGTGTTTACAATATCATCGACGTATTCTGTTAATACGTAATACGCGTAACTTAATAAATAACAAGTATTTAACAGATAAATTTATTATTATATTATACTGCATTATTTAAACAATAAAATTTATTTAAGAATTAAAAAACCAAGACTTATTTTTTAAACAGATTATGTATAGGATTTCATTAGGAAAAGGAGCAGTTTGGATTTAGACAAAATTAAAACAGTCGTGTCATCACCCAAAAAGACTTAATAATTTTTGTACAAACATATAATAATAATATGTTAAAAAAGCGATTTATTAAAAAATTATATATTTTTTTAAATGCGTATAAATATTTGGCAGAAACCCTATACGACAAAAAAGACCCCATTTTTTCAATGCCGCCCCCACTGGTTTTGAAATTTACAAAAAAGGCTTTCTTAACCAAAATGCCGCAAATAAATCCTTTATTTCCCAAAATTCCGCCCCCTAATTTGTGCCGCCCCGTGCGAGTGCACCTGCTGCACTTTCGCCAGAAAGGTTCTGTAAGAAAATACTATTTTTTTTTAACCAAACGAAAAGAAATCTATATTGGTATGTAAAAGTGTTTTATTAAAAAAAAAAATATTGTAAAATATTTTCAAAACCAACTATTGTCTAAAACAATAAGTTTCACTTTTCTCAAAAGTAAGAATTAATGACAAAAAAGGTTTTTGCAAAAAACGCCCCAGTTTTATATCCACACTGCCTAAATATTTGCCAAATCACGACCGACTTTTCAACACACAAAAAATCTGTTACACGTATTAAAGGTCCCCCAAATAAAAAAAGCCTATTAACAAATAACAAAAACGGCTTACATTTGCCAACTAACTGTAAACATGTGCTGTAATGGATTTTAATGAACCCTTTTTATTAGTGACCGTAAACAAGAGGTTTAGCGTATGTTTTGTTACTGTCGTAAATAATATCGTAACGTATGTTTTAATATAACGATAATATTGTTTTTGTATAATAAGAGCTCCATTAAACAAATAATTTAATGTTTTTTTATTTCTTTATGCAAAAAAGTTTATGTTATGTACTAAAATTAATCGTTTTCGAGAAAACTAAAAAATTAAAAATTAGTCGTAAATTATTAAAATGTTCCAAACATCTGGCAACGTTGCAACACAATAGGATACGAGCGCACGAGGACAGCACGTAAGTTAGCATACTTGTGAATCTTAAAAATCAAGGCTTTTTAAAAAGTTAATTATATTTCTGAATTTTAATTCAATATTATACTCGCTGAGTTTTAAAAAGCGAAGTTTTCAAGCAACGAAAATACGGGAGAATATTTAAATTAATGTAGATCATACATTTTTTTACGCCATATAAAATTTATATTTTTAAAGCAAATTCCAAAACTTATTTATAACAAATTTGGAAATATTTACCGGGTTATTATTATGTATTAGCCAGTATTAATATAACAAAAGGGTATATTTCATGAAATAACTGGTTAAAATTTACTAATATCCGAAAATCATGGCTATAAATTTTACAAATAAATTAGACAAACCTAATAAATTTAATTTGTTATATCCTGCAACTTTTAGGTATATTCATCAATATTAGAGATTTATTATAAACTGTTAATAAAATTATTAGAAATTGTTGAGCAGGTTGTAATATTTATTAAAAAAACCTGGTAATAATATCCTTGTGTCTACAATATAAAAAGTGGTTGTACAAGTAATTTTAAAAAAAATAGGCTTTATTTAGGATTCATAGAATTTCCACAGATATTTATTTTTTTGTTGTTTAATTTAGAGTTATCATTCCGGAAGTATATCCGTTGGTCGTTTGTATTCCTTACGGAACTTCGCAGGCAATCATCTGACATCAGTTAGATTATATATATATATATATATATATATATATATATATATATATATATATATATATATATCTATATATATATATCTACGTTTCGCCAAGATCACACTTGGCATTTTCAATGCTATCTAACTGATGTCAGATGATTGACTGCGATGTTCCGCAAGGAATACAAACGACCAACGGATATACTCCCGGAATGATAACTCTACACATTCATCTATCCGTGAAACTCTACGAACCAACATATATATATATACAAACTTGTAAATATTGGGGATTGCAGCAAATGAAAGACAGAATACTCTTTAAAGTTTTTCAAGCTTTCGGAAATGTTTATTTCCATTTTCAAGGATACTGAAATGGATACAAAGTATCCTTGAAAATGGAAATAAACATTTCCGAAGCTGGACAGACTTTAAAGAGTATTCTAGCTCATTTGCTAATCCCAACTATTTACGAGTTTGAATTCCAACTAGTCAGCAACGAATACCTCATCTCTATTATATATATATATATATATAAATATATATATATATATATATATATATATATATATATATATATATATATATATATATATATATATATATATATATATATATATATATATATATATATATATATATATATATAAAAAGTGAATGGTTCTTGAGCCTTGATATAAATACATTAATAAAAGGTAAAGTTCTTTGGGCATATGGCTCATTAATGACTGTAAAAATAAATAAATAAAAAATACCCTGTAAGAATTCAGCTACTATGGTTTGTTGTTTAAAAATTACGGAGTCTCAAAGAAAATGGAATACCCCGGGCCCGACCAAGACGGTGACACGTGTTTCGTCTTCGTTAAGACTTGTCAAACCGCTTCAGGTCACGCTAGACGCCTTGATGACGCCCCGACTGACTGTAAATATTCTTTCTGTATCCCAGAACTAATAAATACAGACAGCGGTGCCATCTCACCAAGAAATCCAAAAACAACCAGCCATAGCATCAGAGAGGTTAAAGGTGGTAGGTAAAAAGTGCGCCATCTAGTTGTATATGGCAAAGGTAAAAATGCAACATACTATTATGCCAACAAACCATATGGAAACTGGCCGCCCATCAGTCTGCAGGTTTGCAGAATTCGGATGAGTAGTTTTGCCAAAACCAGGTAGGTGGCGTACCAGCAGTGACTGAAAATATGATAAAAATCATATTGAAAGCAGTATTTTCACCAAACTGCGATATCTACAGCCTAAGCTTAGTCCTGTAGGTAGGTATAGTGAAAATTACATATAATATTTTTTAGATTTAAATGCTATATGCTATAAAAAGATAGATATATCAAATGTGGTATTTTTATAAAACTTTTAAAAATACCTTTTTACTGGTTATATAATATACAGAGTGTTCTAAAAAAAAGGTTAGGTCAATAAATTTTGTTATTAAAATTGTTTTTTGTAATTTTTATAACAGAAGAAACTTAATTAGTCACTCGTCAAGTTGATTTTTGGATCATTTTTTAAAGTTAAGAAACAAAAAATGTTTATACATTTAAAATGTAAACAAGTTGTAAACTGTAAAATAAATTAACGCTTTTAAACATTTTTTCTATATTATTATTATTTTTTAATATTTGTAGTAATTTCTTTTTAATTATTTAAAAGAGATTTTGTCTGCTTTATTTAAAATTTATAATGAAAAACGAAGTTTAATTTAATTTAGCTCGGATTTTCGGGCGTCCTGTGATAAAAATGTTTTATTTGCATTTTAAGGTAAATTGATGGACAGAAAGTGCGTTTTGAAATTAGAGTGTTATCGCCACAAGGATAATTGTAATACATAGAAAAGTTCAGAGCCTTACATATACTTTAAATTACTTTGATATCTTGACTAGAAAACATATTTAAAAATTAATAACACCACAAACATAAATGTTAAAAAGGTGAGCCAATTTTAATAATAAAATTATACTTGGCTGTAGGCTTCGTCACAGTAAGAATGAGAATCTAAATGAGTGCCAAGTTCAGTACAAAATCCTAATATGAATAAGATCCTAAAGTAGGTAAAGTTACGCTACTTATTTAAAAATATTTTTTTAACTCTGATTAACGGCACTACATTTTCTTTAACGTTAAAAATAACAGTGCGCATTGCCCTCAAGTCCGGGCAATATAACGGTTGTTTATTGCCCGGGCAGGTTTTTGTATAAAGACACCACCTATTTTTTGGACTTAATTTTGTTTTTATATTTTTATTATGTACCAAATATGTACAGTAATTAATATATTAATATAGTTTTAAATATCTACTTGTTAAGCTAAATTTATAGATTGATGTTTGCGTTACTGATGGCAGTTTGACGTCTCGGTTTCTTATATGGTATATAAAAACGTTAAGCAGAAACGTCAATCTATAAATCCATTTTAACGGTTTAAACGCTACAATAAAAAAATTGTATAGTGTGCCCCCAAGACCCCCTTATTTTTTAACTTTTTTTTAAATCTGTTCCTACGCTTACACACAATTACCGAGCTAGATATTAAATTTTACCTTTTTAATAGGTCATCTGGAAGTGATCTAAGTTTTTGATCTATACCGGGTGCCCACGAGATGACCAGCAGCCCTGTTATTTTCTTGAAAAGTGTTACACAATTTTAAAATTTTAATCGGATGTGGTTGAATAGAATACAGATTTCGGATGTTTCAGATTTGATGTGGCACATTCGGTTCAACCGGACGTGCTCTTAACTTTGCTATTTTAACCATATAATATTCCAAAAATCTATTCTACAGGCAATTTCAAGAATATGCAGCAATGTTTAGGGACTTTCGGTTAAACCAGATGTAAAACATAAAATTTGAAAAATCAAAAATTTGCATCCTACTTAACCATATAAATCATCAAAATTTTAAAATCCTGTAACACTTTCGTGGGCACCCGTATGTCAGTCAGTCAGTCAGTCGAAAATTGACGACTTTGGGACCTTCATATCTTTATAGCCGTTTATGCTACTTCAGAAAATTTGCGCCTCTGGTTTTTTATGAACATAATTAAACACACGTTGTTTCATATCTTTACGTTAAATAGTTTTTGAGTTATGGGAGGGGGAGTGGCAAGTGCTTCGTGTAATATTACACTCGGCGCTGTAGCCAACTCCTTTGCTTGAACTCGGCTTGACACGCAGCCACTTGTCTAAATATAAAGTTAATTTTATTTTAATTTGTTTTAATAAGAAACCATGCGCAACTTTGCCTCAATTTATTCAACCCTGTATCTCTTACAGTGCCTAAGACTCTTATGGTGACCCTTGAATATGTAACAGTCTAAGTATGAAGGAATTCTGGCCGGTTCTAGTTGCAAAATACACAGGTATTAACAGTTTTTATTTTTTTCATTTGTTACAGTTTGACAACTGGCTGATGATTGATTGATTTTATGTGTAAGCATCCACTACTTTTCAAGGTGTAATGCGCTTGTACAGGATTTTTAATTATATTTTTCACTCTAATACAACGGTAACAAAATAGAAAAGAAAAGTTTTATATATTTTGATCTATGATCTTTTGAGCATAACCAAAGTACCAATAAACATAAACAAAATGTAATTAAAAAAATTAAAAGGTAAACTTTTCTTAATGAAACACTTTGTATATTATATCACCATAAAATAAGTGTTGACTTAAGCCCAAGTCGCCTGGATTACAGGCAAAAACTCTGTCCACTCTACCACCAAGAAAGACACATGGTGATCACATATCCAGACAGGTCGGTAAATAGAATCAATGGACTATTGTTAATTGTATAAAACTCGGTTTGTTAAATGTCATGTTCATTTACTATTATTTTTAAAATATTGAATGTTGACAACAATAATGTTAACAGTAATTAGTAGGTAGGTTTAGGCTAATTGTTTAATTCTGCTTTTAGAGCTGCTTTTACACTTATGTCAAATAAGTTGGATTAAGTTTACCTTGAATAACTTTGATAAAGTAAAACAAAAATTAGATATTAAAGAAATTTAATCAATTCAAGTTGCCTTGTGAAATTTGTTTGTAGGATAGAAACACATTCTTTTTATCAAATACTTGATGCAAAACTTTAAAACCACCAACCCAATAAATTGAAATTGACAATTGGTAACTGGGACAACTACTTTACCTTAATTTTATCGTGATTGGTGTGGTGTCTGGTTTTACCTTGATATTTGCTTCAAAGAAGTTTGTTAAATATTTTTTATTTTACACTTACGTCTTCAAACAAATTGTATCAAATATTTAATTAATCAATTATTTGATATAAATCATCAATATCAAATCAATAAAATAAAATACTTGATGCAAAACTTCAAAACCACCAACCCAATAAATTTAAATTGACAATTGGTAACTGGGATAACTACTTTACCTTAATTTTATTGTGATTGGTGTGGTGTCTGGTTTTACCTTGATATTTGCTTCAAAGAAGTTTGTTAAATAATTTCTTATTTTACACTTATGTCTTCAAACAAATTGTATCAAATATTTAATCATTCAATTATATGATAAGTGAACCAGCTTTAGGTAGCGTTACATGAAAAATAACCGGGATTATTGATAAAGGTCTATTTGTTTTTAAATAAAATTAATATGAAAACCCAATATAAACACAAACTTTCTCTGCTGTGATATGATAACAAAAAAATATATACCTTTATTTTTCGAAACAATTTGTCAAAGTAATTTCTGGTTTATAAACATATTTTGTTAACAATATTGTTTTCTAATAAGGGATTAAGGCGTTTATAATATGTGTCATTAAAATACTGCGACTAAATATGAAAGTAAAAAAATGTCTGTTTTATTTTTTTATGCTTTTTGGTTTGCACAAAAAAAAACATTTTTTCTTCCCATAAGAAAAAAATTAAGGTTTCTAAAGTAAATTTTGTATCTGTATTTTTTTTGTAATTTTTATTATATTTTATTGTTAAATTACAGTTCATGCAAAAATATCTGCCTTTTTCCTAAATATAATTAAGGACAAAATAGAAAGCTACCTCTATCTATCTGTTTACCAAATAAGAACTGTTTTATATTAAAGATAGTATTTAAACAAAGGTATTACCATAGAAATGCCTAAAAATATGTTTAGAACTATAACCAACTTAACAAAAATAGGTTTTAAAACTTGTGAGTGACAGAGTGTAATGTCAATTTTTATTTTTTAATTTTTAACTATATAATAGTATCATTATATTATATTTTTAATCTTTAAATTTTGAATAAAATTTTTAGTACATTCTGTTTTGTTTTGCCTAATATATAAGGTGTGTCAAAAAATTAGGTTATTCTTTAAAATTAAATATAGCCTTAACCATATTTTTTTAGGTAAGCCATGGGCGGTACCTTTGTTTAATTTTTTAATATAAAACAGATTTTACACCGTTAGCAGATTGGTACGAATAATTTTTGGTAAATGTTTATATACATAGATTTTTTTATAAATTTAGCTCAGAAACTACTCTTCTAAATTTTTATACAATTTTTACACAGAATTATAAAGCACCCTGTATATATATTTTTTTTAGTATATATATTTTAAATATAAAAATGTAATTATTATATGCTTTTACTAAACTTGCTTCTTCAGTTTTCCCTATTATCTATATAAATTTAAGAGATATACACACTAAACTAGCTTGACAGCTATAAACAAATCTTCTAATCAATCTTGAACACTAAATCAGTTAGTGTTTGGTCCTAAACCTTTTAGAAATTAGGTCAGTCATCAAGCAAAGTGGCTTATCTTAAATTGTCTTGACGGAGTTTCATTTTTGGCGTTAAAGTTTTAAACAATATTATCTACTTCATTTTTAGTGTTATTATACTATAATATAAAAAATTAGAAGAGCTTGTAACAACAATTGCTAAGTAAAGTGCTTACGAAATTACTGGAAAGCTTTCTATTTTCTTTACTATGTTTTTAAAATTTTAGTTGATTGTGTGGATAAATAGGATGCGCATTTCTAATATTTCAACACTAATGTGGCAATTTCGCTTTAATCTAAAAGTGCCGCATTCTAACGAGAGCACAATGTTTATTAAAAAAGGGAAGATTTTCCAAAAAGTCAATATCTTTACCTACTGCAAAGTGGTGGGACTTTAAAAATTATTTAAATACCTGATGGAAATGGCCGTATTTCTGAAACTAATAAAGTTAGATGTACTTATGTCCAACGGAAAAACACCGTATGTAAATAGGCTTATAATATACACATACGGTGTTTTTCCGTTGAACGGCAGAAATGTGGTATGTTCTTAAAACTCTTTGTTAAAATATTTTTATTGTTGATACCAGTGATAATATAAAGGTGGGATAAAAAGTGTATCTATATTTTTTTAACAGAAGCACCCCTGTATATTATATTCTCAATAAAAAGATCTTTATAAGAGCTTTTATACATTTTTCATTTAATAATTTTGGGCCAATAGCCCTGGTGGTTAAGAGGTTAAAGGAGCGCCGTCCAATAATTTGTAAAAACGTCCCCCTTAACACGTTCGTTACCAAGGCGGCTCATATATGAGCCAGTACAATTTTTAAAATAGACCGCCGGCTCAAATGTGAGCCGGCTACATTATAATAGGCCTGTTCGTAGAGAAATCACAAACTAGTCAGAGCCAATCAGGTATTGTTATTTAGTCAGGTGACCGGTTGCCAACTGGTCAGCAGACAAATTTGTAGATTCTGATTGGCGCTGACTAGTTTGTGATTTCTCTACGAACAGACCTAATACTAAATGCGAGTTTAAAAATTCGGGGTTTCCTGTAGAGGTTTTGTTTTAAAACACGGTCTGAGTAAATGCTTCGGCTCGTATGTGTGTCAGGTGGTCTGGGTGTAGCATTTAGTATAAGTATAGTATTTATTTTAGTTCATTTTTGGATATTTAGAATATATTTTTGTTTAGTTTTTTTATGTCAAAGATATCATAGAAGCAATTTTTTTACTTATTTTTTTATATATTTAGAAAAAAATTATGTAGTCTTTTACCAAAAATTTTGTACAAGAAATATATTTCTTTTTAGATTTTAGTTTAGTTTTTAGATTCTTAGAATTTTTTTTTTTTAACGATTTTTGATATCAAAAATGTACCTATATACTGTTAGTAAATACCTATATCTAGTGAAAGTAACTTTTATTTACGTGTGAGCCAGGTCTATTTAAAAAAAAATGTAATAAAATGAACCACCGACTCATATATGAGTCGGGTTAAATAAACACTCAAATATGTTGAATTCCAACACTACAACTAATTAGCACTTTAATAAACATCGAAATAAAGTAATTTTACAAAAAAATAATAAAGTGGTTTATGGGGTCGAAACACAAATGACCCTCGGTAGCGAACGTGTTAATAAATATTTGACATGTTTCAGCTGATTTTTTTTTTAAATCTTTTTCTTTTTCCCATAACTTAAGTGGTAAGTTTTTGAACACCCTATAGGTATGGGGCTGTTTACCAGATAAAAACTATTTTATATTAGACATAGTATGTAGTTAACAAAGGTATTTCCATATGGTTGTCTACAAAATTATGGCCAAAGCTATATTTAATATAAAAAAAATGACCTGAAAATTTTTTATACATTGTGTGTACAATTTTTTTTTTACTTTACATGACAGTTCCAATTTATTAATAAAAATTATTCCCTCATATTTTATTAATAATGCCATGGATTTTTTTAAACCTTAAATATTAAAAATTTGTAGATTCTATATTAAAGGAAAAAAATTATTAATTAGCCCCAAAATGTAGAAAATAGAAGTTGCTGAGAAAGGCACATGGGAATCACACATTCATGCGGGGTGTTCCACCGGGAACTGTTGCGATCGATTTCTCAAAAAGTAGGCTTTAAAAAGATTTGACAATTGAATTTCGTTTTCAAGTCAGTGAACGACATAGAACTAAAATATTTTGAATGGAACACTCCATATATAATTTAGTTTTTAGATTCTTTGTACCATTTTAAACATAATTAATAAATAGTATTTTAATAATGAGGTCCAACCGTTTTTTACTTGTTTTAAATTTTATGTCAAAAATGTCGTTTGCAGGCCATTACATAACCATAATTTTTTCTAAACAAAATCCTTTAGTATGACCAAACCAACCAGAACTTCTTAAGTAGACTGTAATTATATTTTTACAATTAATAAATACAGGGTGGTAAAAATAAACCTTAAAAATTATTACAATAAAAACCTAAAGAGTCAATTTTTTCACATGGAAACCCCATATTTTTTACCTTATCCCATTAAGAATCAAAAATAGAAGTAAGTTTGTAAAAGAATGCCTATTCCAAAAATGTGTAGTTATCGAAATAACAATTTATATATCTATTCTAACAATGCTTTAAAGTACGGCCTAGTTTGGTTTCCAGTTTGCTCTGACCACGAAACGCGGCGCCAAAGCCAACTACACCGTACCTACTCGTACTTACATTGTTAAAATAGATACATATTTAATGTTAATATTTTAAAAAGTATAAAATTTTGGACTGGACTAGAAAAAAGATAAGGGTTTTTATTCGAAAAAAATTGACTTTTCAGGTTTTTGTCAATATAACTTTAAACGATTATTTTAGACTACTCTGTATTTATTGATTGTGAAAATAATAATAAGGTCTATTTAAGTAGTTCTTTTCCTACAAGAAACCCAACCCTAACTCATATTAAAGGTTTTTTAAGAAAAGTTTGATGGTTACGCAATGGCTTGCAAACGTTATTTTTGACATAAAATTTAAAATAATTCAGGAACGGTTGGACGTAGGTATAAAACACTACATAAAAATTGTGTTTAGAATTTTACGCAAAATATAAAAAATAAATGGTATTTAGGGTGTTCCTGTTAAAATAGAGAAGTTGATATTTTAACTGATAGAACCGTCAAAATATTTTAGTTGAATGTCCCCCACTGACTTTAAATTATTGCCAAATTTTTAAATTGTTTTAAAGCCTACTTTTGAGAAATCGATCGCAGCAGTCCTTGGTGGGACCCCTGTATAGGTCGGTAAATGAAAACAATACACAATTTTTAATAGTATAAAACCCAGTTTGTTGGTGTTATGTTTATTTACTATTATTTTAAAAATATTAAATGTTGACAACAATATTGTCAGTAGTAATTAGGACTACGGTTTGGGCTGACAATAATTGTTTATAGTTTAATCTGCTTTTAAGGTAGCGTTACATAAAAAGTGACCAGGATTATTGATAGAGGTCTATTTGTTTTCAAATAAAATTTAAATAAAAACCCAATATTAACACAAACTTTCTCTGCTGCAATATAATAACCAAAAATATACATATACCTTTATTTTTTAAACCATTGGTTAAAGTAAAATAATGGTGGACATTTTTTAACAATATTGTTTTTTAAAAGGATTAAGGCGTTGACAATACCTATGTACCATTAAAATACTGCAAGTAAATATGGAAATAAAAACCAATTCTGTTTTGTTTTTAAAAATGCTTTTTGGTATGCCGAAAAAGTTATTTTTAATTTAATATATATTTAAAAAGGAAAATTTATTCATTAATGCTTTTGCAAAAATAGCTGTTTTTTTCCTATATACTGGGTGACCCAATTGTCCAAGAAAGTCCAATATTTCTGTTCTTTAACGAGATATAACAGAAAGTTGTATATAAAAGTTGTAGGGTTTTTAAACGTGCATGTTCCAAAAATATTTTAATGCCTATAAGAGTATCAAAAAAAAGTTATGGCTAAGTAAGTAAGTAGGTAAGTAAGTTTTTTTTATTGTAACCCCATTTTTGTTTACGATATCGGATTCAGCATAAAATTTTGCGTTTTGCATATTTTTTTAACACTCGTAGCGATGTTGCCGTCCTATTTATAATTTACTAAAACTAACGTAACGTAAAAACAGGTTACCCGAGATTTAGGTAAAAACGGAAATAAATGAGGTAATAATAATAGTTAGCTAGATGTTTTAACACATTCAAGATCATAAAATAAACTCATGTAGGAAAATTTACTACATCTTGTACAGGCTATTTTTCTTATAGCAAGGCTAATATCCTAATATTTAGAATGCTAAATCTTATTTTTCTTAATGGAACACTCTGTATACTAAGCAATTTATAGATTTAAGAATTAAAAAACGTGAAGATCTTTAGTGATTTCTATATGGAAAATGTAAGGTTTTGAATATTTAAGGTTTTAGAAAAAAAATTATGACAAATATTTTTTGATAAATAAAAACTTTGGTATTTTAAATGGAACACCCAGTATATTTGTCAATATTCCTTAAATTTTATCTTCGGATTATTTCCTTGCGAACTAGTGTAATTTATATTTACAAGTTTTCTTCTTTTATTTGTCCATTTTTTAAATCTTTTATATTAACTTACATACTATTAATATATAATTTTTTGGTAGATTTATAGAAGTGACAGGGACAGACAAAGCAATTTTGAATCAAGGTTATAAAAGCAAATTGCGCGTCTTCTTTACTGTACCTATAAATTGAATTTAACGATTGACCTCAATATTTAATGCAATTAAATAATAAGTGAAACAAAGTTCCTAAAATAAAATTATAAGGGTTTTATTGTAACAATAAGGCAGTTTTTAATTACCTTTTGTACTGGGTGATTTAGAAATAAATATTTCCAGAAGTTAAAAAGTACTAGGTGTTTTATTTTCGATAGTTTTACGGGGTCTCTCAAAAACCGTAAGGAATATCAAGATTCTAATATACAACTCTCGATTTTATATATTTTTTTGTTTTTACATTTTTAACTCGTTTGCTATTAAAGTTATAAAAAAACTTAAGATAGGTTAACTGTGTGGTTATAGAATATTGCTGTGTTATTAACATTTTTCATAAATTTGGCTTTTTTGTAGAAGGTCATAACAGAAAATACAAAAACATTATATATATATATATATATATATATATATATATATATATATATATATATATATATATATATATATATTTTACCTAGATACTTTTATTAAAAATCAATTTTCATATCTTTAACTTATTTTTATTGACTTACTCATATAGTTGCTTTAAAAAACAAAATATTTACCTAGCATAAATAAGGGGATAAGTTCAAAAACTGAGTTCATTATAGAAAACTACTATTGCAGACAAAAAGTTATATTTACCTAATAGGAATTAAATAAAAACCTATTATAAAACAGTTTCGCGTTAACATTTTTGGTAATTTTTGTTTTGTGTTATTTTAAATATGCTATAATATACTTACATATACAAATTTATTTTTAGTTCGATTTACTTAATATAATTTTTTTGTGTGGTTTCTATAAGGAATTCAATTTTTTATAAAAGAAAGTAAGTTAATTAAAATAACTAAAAATATAAAACTTGTTTTTTAATAAAATATTAATTTGGGGTAGCCTAATAAAAAAAAAAGTATAGGAAACTAATGTTTTGTCATTTCGGTCTTCTATAAAAAAGTCCACTTAATGGAAAATGCTAATTTTTGGTAATTTTTAAAATAAAATATACCTACTAACATATATTTAAAAAAAAAACTTAAACAGCGCCTAATAGACATAAATTAAAATATAGAAAGTGTTCCATAGGAAAAACATAAGTTCGGTAAGTATCTCAGAAATGGCTTAACCTAAAAAAACTACTAATTACATAACAATGTTTTACGGAAATAACAACACAAATAACCTATTTAAATTTTTTTCATAGCTTTAATGGGAAACGAGTTAAATAAATTTGTAAAAATAAGCCAAATCTGAAATCACCCTATGTAGCTCTGAGATTGATCGCAATAGCCATAAACTGTTTTAACTACAGTTGTTTAAAAAAAGGAGATAGGAAGACCTATATTAGTTTTTTAATTTTCTTTTTCCGGTTTTCGAAGTACCCTGTAAAACCATCAAAAATGAAACACCCACTACTAGACTAGCATAAATAGAATTTTAGTGATATAAATAAGAATGTCTTTAGACGTATTACACCTATAGTTTTAAGCCAATTAGAGGCTGTTCTTTTGATCACCATTCTTAATGAAAGTAAAACCCAGATGTTAGTATTTGGACGAAATAAGAGTGAAATTGCCAACAACCTTAAAATCACATTAAATGGGGTTACAGTTAACCCGGCACTTACATGTAAAAACTTGGGAGTTTTTATGGATGTTGACTTACGGTTTGAAGGTCATGTCTCACATCTTCTACAAAAATCTTTTTTAAATTAAAGACATTATATATTCATAAAGATATTTTAACTTTAGATATCAGGCTTAGGTTGTGTGACAGCTTAATCTTGTCTCACCTAAACTATGCAGATGTTCTGTACTGGCCTGCCTTGACTTTGGCCTCTAGAAATACCCTACAGAAATTGCAAAATTCTTGTATCCGATTTTGTTATAATTTAAGAAAGTTTGATCATATAACCCCTTCATTTCAACTATCTAAATGGTTTTATTTGGCCGAGAGGTATCAAATTCACTTAAGCACCTTGGTTTTTAAGGTAAGAACATCAAAAGAGCCTATTTATCTGCTCGAAAGATTGCTTAAGGGGTGTGACATCCACCAGAGAGCCACCCGTCATCGTGATCTTTACCAGGTTCCTAGGCACGGCACAGCTGCCTTTCAGCGCAGCTTTACTTATAATGCCATAAAAATGTATAATTCCTTACCTCCCATACTTAAATCCTGCTCATCAGTAAATAGTTTTAAGTTTAATCTTAAAAACACATATTGAATGAGAGAGATTAGTATGTTTTTTTTAATTAATTTATTTTTATACATTTTCGCATAATTTGGTTGGTTTAAAATCATAATAACACACTCTCAATTTACCTTTAATTTACTTTTAATATTTTATATTTTTTCCTGTGTCTATAATGCATTTTATATTTATTATTTCTTAAGGTTTCTTCTAGTTTACCTATTTGATAAGCTGAACTTTTGTCAACAATTTCAGAAAAATATATTTTTTTCGTTGTTACATTGCATAATTACAATTATTGATTGTATAGTTATCTTTCTTGGAATATGTACCTTAGCCAGTTTTTTTGTTTTTGTTTTTCTTATATATATATATATATATATATATATATATATATATATATATATATATATATATATATATATATATATATATATATATATTTAAATTTATCTTTATTTAACAATTTTATAATTTGTTTAATTTCTTACTTGATGGTTAAATGAGCAGCTGTGCTGGATTTCGCCATCTGTTTTATTACATTTTTTGTTAATTTATTATTTAAAACAAATAAAAGCCATTTATTATTATTATTATTATTATTATTATTATTATTAAAACTTAAAATAAACCTATATATTTAAAAAATATATATATTTTTATGGTGTTCTGAGTGGTGTTTTATTTACCCTGTATATCTTTAGACTTTTATAAAAACTGAACTGGTAATATAGGCCATTACAAATTTAAAGGCCACCATTAGGATAAGAAGGAGGGCGACGAACTTTAGGACCTCACTGTATATTCATACATAAGTACATATTTATCGTTCTTCTACCGCAAGAATCTATTTTTATATTTTCCATTAATTTTTCTTGTTTTCCATATCCACGAATAATTCGTAATGATTATTATGCGAACTGACAGAGGCAGATGAAGCAATTTAAAGGCAAAAGAGTTCAAAAGCAAATCGTCTGTTTGTCGTAACTTCCATATAAATTGAAATTTCCCTTGGTTTTAATATGAATCCTGATGGAGTTTGGGGACAATATTAGAATAAACGACAAACAATAGCATCGAACATGTGTGTCACTGGATTACTTGCCTGGATTGTGCTATCCACTGGAATAATTTCAAATATTCAAATAAGAATATAAAGTAGAATCGAAAAAATAAAAAATATTTTAACTTACCTTTAACTAAAAATTAAATATCATTATGCTTTTCTAAATCAAAACTCAGACAACATCAAAACCTTCATTAACATACAGGGTGTTTTATTTTTATTAAAGACTCGCCTCCTAAAGTTTTTCGGTAGATCTATTTTACTTTCTGTAAAACAGGCTAAGTTTTTTTATTTATATTCATATTTTAGCAACTTTGTAGTGGTACAAAACGGCCGATTTTTTTGTTGTGGGCGGCATCTTTGTTACTCTAATTGTGTATATTTTTTATTATTAAATTCCAATTGTTTTTTAAGAAAATATACAAGGTGGCCCAATTGTCCGAGAAATTTCAATAATTTTCTTTGTATAACGAAAAAGGACTAATACTTAGCTGAGTGTTTTAAAACACTAAGAACAACAAAATAAATCCCTGTAAGAAAATTCACCAGATCTAATACAAGAATTTTCTTATAGCATGGTCAAAATGCTTAACCTCATATTTTTTAGGAGACACCCTGTATATTAGGTCATTTTAAGATTTTAGGAATTAAAATAAGGCATTGGTATACCAAAAATTTAAGTTTTTAGATTTATGAGGATTTTGAAAATTCGTCTAAAGCATTTTTTTAATAAAGAAGAACTTTGATATTTTAAATGGAACACCGAGTATATTTGTCAATATTCTTCCAATTTGTTTTATTTTCTTTTTAAATGCAATATAAGCTTCAGTTATTTCTAAAAACAAAGAGTTTATTGACCTCTAAAAAATTAACCGCATTAAGATTAAAAATATTACTTAACAATAAAAATTCGCTACATCCAACGATACAAAAATGCGGCAATAAAGGTATAGGACAATTTTTGGCAGGTCAGTAAATTCGTTCCTTTTAAAAATAACCATAGCTTATATGACAAAATATGGTCATTCAAATCTTAAAATTATGTTATATATCCATTATATCTTCAGCTTTAAGCTATAAACACAAGTTTGTCCAATATAAAATAGACACTATTATCTACTATTTTTTAGATTTTGATGGTTATATTTCCAAAACTATAAGAGATAGACATATTAAATGTGGTGTTTTCTTAAAGCTCTTTAAAATATCTATCTAATACAAAGTGCTTTATTTTAAAAATACCAGTTTACTATTAAATTACTAAGGATGGCCATATTTCTGAAACTATTTAAAATTGGATATATCACATAAAGCTTTTCTAAAGCTCTTTGAGATGATAATATAATATACAGGGTGTTTAAAAAAAGTATTTTTTTATAATAAAACCAAAACTCAATGTTTAATTGTTTTTCACGCAGCACGTTAATCAGTGGAAAAACTACTAAAACTTTGCTAACCGACTTTGTATCTCCAATAATAAGGAAGTTAGCAATAGTGCCGACTTGAATGAAAATAATGATCAACCTGTATATTAATTTAAAAAAATTAAAAATTTATTGGTGAGAAACCTAATAAAAATATAAAAATAAATAGATTCTATATGCATATTTATTTTTCCTTATATATATACATATATATAAGGATATATATATATATATATATATATATATATATATATATATATATATATATATATATATATATATATATATATATATATATATATATATTGTATATATATAACACCTAGTATAAAAAAAAGTATACATTTTGGGAATTTTAAAAATATACATTTTTGGGAATCTTAAAATAAGTATACATGTTAATTAGTTTACTTAACATTGGGAAATTTGCTACATAAAAATATACGTAAGGTGTCAAGGTCTTAGAAAGTATAAATTAAACAATTTTCTAGGTTACTTTTATAATAATAAAATAAAAACATTAAACAAACTGGGTAGCGTAGAAATGCAAAACAAACACTGGAAAATTTGATATTTAAAGAAGAGAAAGAAATTAAAAGGGGATTGTTTATCAGATAAGAAGTAGTTAGTGAAGTCAAGCATAAAGTTAAAGTTTTAGTTAAGCCCCGTATGGGCTACTCCTAGTGGGGGTATGCCGTACTAAATTAAGTTAGTTCAATAAGTTAATTGGTCCTAAAAAATGTAAAGTTAGTTTTGATGGTCCACCACATCTTCTGGTCGGTCCCAAGAAGATAGTTCCATATGGTACATTTGCCCAGTGACGTCAAGTGACCCTATATGTATTTCAAAACTACACGTCACAATATTGATCTATTTTTTATCCTTTAGTGCCGCGGAAGTAAAATTTAAAATCTTAAATAAATAGCCCTCATTACGCAAAAACAAATATTTTTGCGCCGTTAAATAAATTTTAAGCTTTTAAGTTAATCCTATCTTGAAGTAATGGGCCATTTTCGTTGGTATAACTTATCCGCTTGGCAGTTTTTGCCCGCGAATAAATTTAAGAAGAAGAATAGACCGGCATAATTTACAAATGGCGAAGGAAATTATGCAGAACGGCGGTAAACGTTTTTATTACCGTAGGCCCTAATGAAGTGAAAAAGAAAATCGCTTATGTTGGACATTTTTAAAAGTTTAGCGTAGTACAATGGTAACTTTATATACAGGGTGTCCAGAAATATGTGGGCAATTTATCGGATTTACATAGATCACTTAAAAATAATGTAACAAATTCCTATAAATTCTTTGCTTAAAGTCCCTCTTTACAGATATATGTACCCTTAAAAAAGGTCACTAGAAATCGGTTTTTCTTAAACGTTTATAGTGCTTGGTATATTAAAATATATTTTTTTTAATATGATAAATACTGGTTAGGACTCCTTGAAATGGTGTGCTAACCAGTATAAGTGTATAAAAAGTAATACTTTTTCTTACTAATGGGCAGTTTGGCGGGACGAGTTATCAGGTGAGTAAAAAAGATACTGTGCATACAATATGCTTTCTACCACCACTTTTTAAAACCGAATTAAAATTTTATAAATGCTTTATTTATACCTAGTAATTATTGCTTATTTTTGTGACATAAAAATAAAGTATTTTTTAAAACTATTATTATCCTCTGTATAAATGTGCACTTAAGTATTTAGGAATTTTTAAATAATTGCATGCATTTAAACCTAAACCCTTTTTTAATTTCTAAGACATCCAAACTTATATTTTTTATTATTTTTTTTATGTTAAATTCATTTGCAAATTGTAAAATTTTAAATTTAGTTTCACATGAACTAAAAGAAATAAAGGCAAGATCAAGGGTAATCTGACTTTTAGTTTATTTGAACTTTGATTGTATTATTATTAGATTTTTATCTTTCTTTTACTATGTATAGTCTGCTTTAATTTTAAACTTTTTTGTTAATTGCGACACGAAGCTCCTGATTAACAAAAACGTATGTAGGGTATATATCACATAAATGTTCTATGTTTATAAAAGCATCCCTTTATTTAAACATAAATTGACATTATTAGAGATATATTTATAAGTGACGGAAACATAGGGGGTTCATGATGGAATTTCACTGTATTTAAAAGGCATTACCACAGTAACATTTTATTACTAACTTTATCAACCACTTATAACAGTAACGATATTTTTAAGCCGCCTTTTTTAAATAAAATATACAATTTTAAGTCAAAACTAATTAAAGATTTTTTTAACAAGCTAATATGAAAGTAAAAAAAGTAGGATTCCAAACAAAAAGACAGCAACTATATTCGAGTTTCAACGTGCATTACTTTTAAAGTAAGTTGCTTAATTTGGATACTTATAAAATGTTCCAAAGTTACAGTACCCTAAAACAAATAAAAACACTATTCTTTATTTCTTTTTTTTTTACCTTAAACCCTTAAAATTATGGGGAATAATCTTGAATAAAAGAAAGCTAAAGTTGCACAAAATATCGACATTAAAAAAACAAAAGTCTACCGAGTGCTAGTCATCGACTTTTCAAAGGAGTTCGAAAGAAGTTTCCTGGAACACGTTCTTCTCATGATTACGGCTATTAGGTTTTGTTTACGGGTATGTATTCTCATAGACGACTCGTTTTTAAATCAATTTGCTAGTTCCTTTTTTAAATATTCTTTAGTTACCTTTAAAAAATATTTAACTTATCACTTTGTTACAGCTAATAAGCAGACATAACAACTTATTATTAAACAAAAAAAATATTTAACAAAAATTATATCAGGTGACAAATCTAGCACTACATGCATTATTTAAGGGACGTAAGTCATATCCAGAAATATTATTAAAATTTTTAAGTAAATGTCAATCATATATTCATTTATTCCAGCCGTCATAGCCCTCTTAGTTTTTAAGCCACAAGGCTTTTTTAAAAAAATATTGCATTACATTGCACCATTACTTGTGGTGTTACTGTCCCAGTTGATTAAAACTTTTAGTTGAAAAAAGCTGTTTTAAAAAAATTGTTATTCTTAAACTTCCTTTATACTTAAATTTAAAAAGTATTTATGTCTATCATCACATCCTTTTTTTTTTCAGATGCTTAAATTAAAAGTAACTTTAAATCATACTGACTTAGGCTTCTAGGATAATAAAAGATGCCATTTTTGTTAGTTATTTGGATTGTATCACAATTTACTATATAAATTATAGTTTTCTTCTTCATTACACTGTATGTCAAAAGCTAAGCCATTTAAAAATAGGGTTTATTCAAACTTTTTTAAATCATCAAAGGATTTAAACCCTAAAAAATTCATCACAATCGTTTTGTGCACGCTGTATAAAATAAAATAAAATAATAAACAAAAACTATTTTTAGAACCAAATAAAATACAACGTTATCAGAAAGGCGTACATCCCCTTTCTTAATATGTAGCAGTAAAAGATTGATATTGAGTCAAATTTTTACTTATTTTTCCAATATCGTCTTGTGTTTAAATATTAAATTTGTAGTTGTTTGTTTTAGGGTCTAACCATACTTACTCAATACTCAATACTCAATTTATTCATGTTAATACATACAACATGTTTACACACGTCACAGGTTATATAACATCACTAAAATCTAATGTCTAATAAAAATTTTAAATATTAATTTCCAACAAATTTAAAATGTAAAATTTATAAAACTATCTACATCAAAAAGTATTCTTAATAAGGAAAGCCTTAATTCTATTTTTAAAAATATTAAAAGATACATTTCCTATGCTATTAGGTAAAACATTATACAGTTTTATTGCCCAAAAACCCGGTCCACTCTGACACCTTCTTAACCTCCATAACGGAACTATCAAACTTGTTATATGTCTGGTATTATGGCAATGTGTATTTGCATGTTGTGAATTTATTTGATGATAAGTATTTTGAGCTAGAAATTGTATAGCATGCAGATTTAAACCTGGAACTTATCACATGTTGTTTTTTTCCTTGTTTCATTATGGAATTAATTTACTGTTTGCTTAATGGTAATTGACCTAATTAAATGTATGATATAATATACTGGGTGTTCACGATAATGTAATCACATTTAAAGTGCACACAATAAAATATATCTCTGGTGTGTAGCATTAAAATAAATTTCCATTTTAAGGATCCCTTGCTCGTAAGGTTAGTTCTACTATTACTTTTAAATAATTTGGATTTTAATCTACGCCATTGTCTGAATAAGAAACTATTGCAAATATGGCCTTGTTCTGCACCATACTGATTGTTCGGTTTCCCATATGAGACGTGACTAAAATACACGGAGCATACCTTTTTCTCCAAATTATTTCGCCTAAGTGAACATGGAAAAGAGAATTTTCATTTATAAGCTTGATTTTTTTACCCTGTCCCTAACTTAACTCTTCTATATAATCCTATTTTTTAGTTTTGTTATTTTCACACTTTTAAAATACCTATCAATATAGTATGTAAAAGTGTGTGCGAGTGTGTAAACAGACTGTTTACAAAGGGTTTCACAAGAAAAAAAGATTTAAAAAATAATGTTTGGAGAAAAACTTATCCATGATAAAAATATGTGCTTATAAAAAAATATGATTTACGAGGAAAAAAAAGGTTAATTTTGCAGCGCAAAACATAGTTTTTGTAAGAGTAAACCACCTTTATTTTTAGGCAAAATGTAAATTAAAAACTTTATTTAAAATATCATTTTAAATTACTTAATTTATTTTATTATTATTAAAATATTTTATAAAACTGATTTTAGGGTTATCAAAAAGCAGTTATTTTAAATTTTTATAAAAGTAATAACTTAAAACCCTAATTGTTTGCTTTTTAAACACCAGCATTCTCCCAAATTCATACACAACTAAACTTTTTAGCAGTAAACGAATGGGATCAAAGCGTTTGCGTCAAATTATGGAGTTTAATAAAATGTTGTACTACTAGTTCTATGTATTATTAACTTTATTCTAAATAAATCTTCTAAATTACATTTACCTAAAAATGAGAAAAACAGGTAGTTTCCTCTTGAAAAAAAATAATGTTTTTAAGTGTTTAGAAAC